>NC_061157.1:4615220-4652720 GCF_022113875.1 Hydra vulgaris | reverse complement strand
TATTTTTTATTTTTTGCTACATTATTATAAATAATTTATCTAGAATAATTTAGAAACATTTATTTTGCTGGGTTTTAACTTCATTTAGAATTTATTTAAAGCATTCTTTTCTCTATATTTTTTAAAATTTAAGTAGTAACTAAAGATGAATTTTTAAAATCCTACACAACAGCCTAAAAATGGCCATCCAGGCAGCGCTTTTTCATGCACTGGCAATTTTAAACGGAGAAGACATGTACCTTCTCCTGAGAATATATAATGGAGAAGGCATATATATATATATATATATATATATATATATATATATATATATATATATATATATATATATATATATATATATATATGTATGTATGTATGTATGTATGTATGTATGTATGTATGTATGTATGTATTTAATATTTGCACATAGAAATCCTACTTAAAAATGAATAAATTTTTTTTTTCAGACTAAAATGGGCACTGAATTTGCAGCCTCTAACAGAATATGATTTGTTATTGTCAGAGAAAGATCATCTAGTAATTTATATTTTTTTAAAAATATTTTAGTGTGTTTTTTTTGTTATAAAAATCATTTATCAAAGTTGCTAAAATATTGGTTGTTAATAAAAAGTTGCACAAAATTTAGGCTTACCTGGTCTTTCTAGAAGGCTTCACCATAACAACATAGAAACGAGGTCAACAAAAAATCACCGATCTTAGATATTTTTAGGTTGGCATTACCAAATGCTAGCCCTAATTCTAAGAGCTATATAAATATACATATATATATATATATATATATATATATATATATATATATATATATATATATATATGTGTGTGTGTGTGTGTGTGTGTGTGTGTGTGTGTGTGTGTGTGTGTGTGTGTGTGTGTGTGTGTGTGTGTGTGTTGGTGTGTAAGTGATTATTTGATGCTACTTCAGAAAATTAATTTAGTAACTAAATTGTAAAACTTTACTCATAATAAAATATGTTTAATATTTCATTAAAATAAAATCTTATAAATTTTTATGTTTTCAAATAAGAGATTCAATTATATAAACAATTAAGCGATTGGCTAAAGCCATTTAGAGATCTTTAAAGTATGTTATTTGAAGCAATCGCGATCACTAATTTTTATAATTTTTGATACAAAATAACCTGGTCAAAACAATGTTGATACAAAATAACCTGGTCAGACAAATATTACTAATGTTTATTTGTCCGTCCGACTTTTTGGGCTATGAGTAACACCAATAAATATTTGTCATTTAAGTTTCTTTATTTGTTTATGCTTTTGAAGTTGATTAAAAGTAGTAAGGGGCTTTTATTTACCTCATTTCTATTTTTTTAAATTTTGGCAGCTAACAATAAATATTTTTTATTCTATGTTTGTATTATCTGGATGAACATCTGTTTTATACAAATTATATTTAAAACATAATAGTTGTGAGAGTCTTGATAAAGAAATTTGCTATTTTTGTTGCAGTAAATGTTTTTTCTGCAAAAATTTTTGCGACCTGGTAAATTTGAGTTAGTTTGCCCCATGATAAATAAAATAACTTGAAAATAGTTTTAACTTCAAATTAATAAAATATATCATTTATTAATAAAACATGAGCTTGCATATTACTGATGGAATCTACATATGTATAGTGTGTAGCTATTGTTTTTAAAATCTAACATTTCACATTTTATAAGGTTTTTCTAAATATAAATTAATTTGTATTTCAGTGTTTTTGAAATTTGTAACATTGCAGTTAGTAATAATTACATTATTAGTATTATTAACTTATAATTAGTTTAATATTTTATGATTTTTGTTTTTATTTATTTTAGTCTTTTTTTACTTGCTCAACTGATAAAATCAATGGAAGGCCTGGAGACTATAGTAAGAAATCAGAATTTACTTTTTTTAATGATACCACCTGAATTTTCATTTAAAATTATTGGAATTTAAAATTTTTGATTTTTCATAAATTTTTATTGAGATCTTTTTTATCTTTATTATTTTTTTTGTGTTCTAAAATACATTGATTATATGAAATAATACGTAAGAAAAGGTTAGAATATAAAATAATATAAAGAATATAAAGAAAAATATAGAAATAAACAAATATAAAGATATTTATATTTGTTGGAAATGAGCAAATATGAAAATACAGAAGCAAATAGAAATATGTAAGAAAATGATACAAAATACAACTAATGCTGAAAATAAAAAAAGGATTGTAGATACAGTTATGTTACAGCTTAGCTCATGTGAAGGTAAAAAACACACCTTTTGACAGATAAAATGAAATCTGGAAATTATCCATATTATCCTAATGTTGACAAATTATAGAGTACTAATTGTGTTTTTAAAATTTCATGTTTAAATGCATTATTAAAATAAAAACTAAAAAAACTTCTTTATTTGGTTTAAATACTTTTTTTTTAATAACAAAGTAAAAAAATGTTTTTTTGAACTTGGCTTCCACTAAAAAAAGACCAGTTTTATTTGTAAGAGCATATTGTAAAATAATGAATTTAGATTTTAATTTGAAACAATTTATAAAACAATTTGTCATTGGGCACACTTAGTTTAACTTTATGTTTAAATTTAAAAAAATTATAGACAAAAACCTTATGTTGATTTGAATATAACATGTGTTTATTTAGTTAATCCAGAACCACTTTGGTAATAGGATTTGTGGTTATCTAAATGTTAGGAAATAATCTGATATGGTTTATCTTTTTTCATAATGACATGCTAAATTTGAGATTTTTGTTTTGGAATTGAAAATTTTTGTGATTTTAAAGAGCCTAATCTTTAAAACTAGATAAAAATTACGTTTTTTTTTTTTTTATAAGCATATGAAATTTTTGAAACAGGCTCGGGTATGCTTAAGCAAAAAGTTAAAAGAGGCTCAAAAATATGCTTAAACTTAAGCATATTTGTAATAAAATATGCTTATTTTAATACTTTCTAAAAATCCGTGCTTTACTAAAGGTTAATGGTTTTAAGAAAAATAAAAATTGGACTTAAGTACGGTATAATAAAAAATATATACTATATACAAATGTTATCAATGAAATAATAAAATAAATAAAATTTGAAATAAATGAAATAATAAAATTAATAAAATTTGAATTTTTTAAATGGTTTATCGAGGCTCAGGAATATGCTTACATATGCTTATTTTTTTTCCAAATCAGAGCCTCCATATGCTTATAAACGTTATGCTTATAAAATAAAAAACATGTATTACAAATCAAATTTCCTATTAATCTATGTTAGGCATATAAATATTTAGAAAAAAATCAGTTGATTAGAGAGCTGAATTCAAATGTCATCAAAGTGAGCCACAATAATTTTTTTTAAAGTTGGTCCCTAATGCAAAGCATCTGTTACCTAAGATGGCACCTTTTTTCCTTTAAAATATCTTATACATATCAATTCATGAGTGTTGATAAAAACTAAAAAAATTAATGGACACTAATTTATAATCCCAAAAGATAGTCTCTAAAAGTCATGAAAATTTTCAATAAAAACTCAAAAAGTTCATGGAATTATACAATACTAGTATCTCAATCTAAAAAGTACTAATAAATTCATTTAAATTAATTTTGTTTTTTTAGAACTATTTAATAATCAATAGTATGCGTGAGCCCACTCCTTATCGCTAAAACATTAAATGAGCAGTCCTATTTTATTAAATTTAGCAATTTAAAAAAATAAATATTATAAAAACTGTTTAAACTAAACCAAGTCTTCTCTCTTTGAGAAGCAAATCCTATAGTAAAGTAATTCAAAGTAAATCCTATAGATGTTATTTGTAATTATTACGATAAAAGTTTACTTGATGAGGTAAGAGAATGATGAGGTAAGAGAGAATGATGAGGTAAGAGAATGAACATCAAAGGTAATCCTTTGAACAAGTGCGCACAAAAAATGAAAAGTAAGTTTTAATATTTAAAGTAATACCTTTTAATATTTAAAGTAATACCTTTGCTAATAAATAGGTGTTAAAGAATATTTTATAATTATTGTATTTTACTTTATAGGTTCTTATATAATTATTAGTCTTTCTATGAGTCAAAGATTTTGGTTTAATACCTGGTCATCTGCACTAGTTGCAGAAAAATACTGGATTGCAAACATCATGATACCAAAGAAAATGAATCACAAGAAAAAGAAATTTATGTTGACAACCTTAAATTAAAAGAAAATCTTAATTTAATTATTGCAAGTTTTGAATGCTCACCTCTCAAACTTGTTTCAAAAAGATAGAGATGCATATGGAAAACGTAAAGTTGATAACATAAGAACTCTTAGACATAAGGCTGTTGCCTATGTATTAGGTGCAGAAATAGCTGCACTTGGTAAAATTAAAACTGCTTCAACCAAATATTAAAAAAAGCAAAGATTTAGACAATAGTATGACTCAAATCAAATCAAAGTTTAACAAAACATTCAAAATCAAAAAAAAATTCATTTAAAATCTGAAAAATATTATGCTTCTTATACTTGACACCTACATTTACTCCTGACAGTTAAACAATGGAGAAAACTTTTTTTTTTTGACTTCACAATAATCTGTTTTACAAGCCTGAAAATTAAGAAAGTAAAGTTGAATATTATCAAAAACTTCTCTGAATTGGGTAGAAAAGGAAGTAGGAGTGGAGTTAATGGAACCATAAAGCATCTTGTTGTCACCATAAAGCATCTTGTTGTCACACATCAAGCAAAATGTACAGCTGGTTTGTTCAACATGTCAAATGAATATCATTTATTTTTATTAACAAAGTTTCTATAAAAACACATATTAAAAACTTCAAGATTTATCTTTAAAAATACTTTGGACACGAAATTTCCACAGTTTTATACCAACATCGCTCATTAAAAATAAGATGCTGCAGAGCTTATATTAATCAAATTTTAAGTTAGATACCAGGATCATATGTGGTCTCCATTTATTACTAATCTATTACTAGTCCAGTCAGAAGAAGATTTTATAATATTGACTTGAAAGCAATCAATGAAATTAACTTATTATTTGAGAATTTTTTTTTTTTTTTTTGAATTTTAATAAATTTGTTTATTGTCTTTTAAAAGATTTTAGTTTTACTTGCAAATATTCACAAGTATTTTAAAATATTTAGTGTCATATATTATGTATTTAAAACTTTTGTAAATTTTTTACTTTAATTCCATTTACAAATTATAAAACTTTTTTTTTTTTAAATTAAATTATAAGTTTTTATATATTTGGGTTAAAGGGTTATAAACATCAATGTTTTTAAAATAATCATTTTATAAAAAATAACATTTAATTCAATGCAGTTGATTATTTTGTTAACTTCCAGTTTTAAAAGACAAGCAAATAATTTTAATTTGTTTTTATGGAAAGTTTACCTAACTTATACCTATCTTTTTACCTAAAGTTTTCCTAACTTTTGGAATTATTAGTTAAGTGCCAATTAATTTTTTTGGTTTTTATTAACACTCTTCGAATAATGCGTATAAGAAATTTTATAAAGAAAAAGACTCACTTTGAAAACTCATAACTTTTCAATGCAACTCTATAATCAACTGAATTTTTTTTAAATATTTATCTACCATGCTTAATAGGCAATATGCTTTATCTACCATGCTCAATAGGCAATATGCTTTGTATTAATTTTTAATCTAGTTTTTAAGATTAAGCTCATAAAAATCACAAATAATTTTAATTCCAAAACAAAAATACCAACTTGTTTGAAAGTTTTTAGCTGTTAAAAACAAGCTCGCCATTATGGAAAACGCTAAGATGCCAGATTTTCTAAAAGTAACCATAGCAAACTTACTATCTTAAAATATTAGAAATATAAAACCAACTTGTTTGGAAGTTGTTAGCTGTTTAAAATGATCAAAAAAAACTCTTTGCTTAAAGAGCAAAATTTTATGCAAAATAGACCATCACTTAAATAGTGTTTTCTCAAGAACTATATTAGATATTGATCTGAAATTTTTAAAACAAACTGTTCTTATATATATGTACAAAATCAAAATGTTTCTGCAATATCTGCGAAAATCCATGAGAAACCTAATAAAAATTTACTAAAATTTTTTTGTTATTTTAGTTATTAAATTTTTATTTACTTAGCGAAATTGCCAATAGTCTAAAAATAATAAAAAAATTCAATTAGCAGCTAATTAAAAAAAAAAAGTTAAATAAAAAGTTACAAAAAAATTTGGATGTAGTTTTTTTAATCGCCTTATTGCCTCCCTAATTAAAAAAAACAAAAACATTTTGTTTAGTAATGTCAATGGATTAATAGTTTAGTAATAATATTTACTCCATTTGGCAAGGACCCCATAGTTAAACAAATATTTTCAAATAGATTTTTTTTAGATTTTTTTTGGAACTAGAAAGTGTGAAAAATTGTTGCAAATATATTTTAAGATTAAGTTCTTCAAATGGTTTTATTTCTAGAGAAAAAAATGCTGGAAGTTTCAAGTTTTTTATTTTTTTTTATTGAGAGAATGTTATTTTGTTTTACTTAAAATTATTTTTCCAGAGTGTATTAACTGTACAAATATTTTAGACTCTTTTGTTACAATTTTGTTAGAATTTTGTTTATTACTCTTTTGTTAGAATTTTGTTACAATATTTTGTTAGAATTTTGTTACTCTTTTGTTAGAATTTTGTTACAATAAAGCTGTTTTTGAAAAAATATGTTGAACTTTTTATTATAGAAATGTTAAAAGCATTTAAAGAAAAAGAAAAAGATAAAAGGATATCCATGGCTCATGAAGCTCTTAGTATTTCACAATCCAAGTAATATAAAAATATTTATTATTATTATTATTATTATTATTATTATTATTATTATTATTATTATTAAAAGTGTCGCGATGTAAGGTATAATTTATAAAAAAGGAACAAGGGGAGTTGAAAACATCATGATTTTTTAGTTAACTAATGTCTTAAATTTTTATACAGATTTTCTTATACTTATACATGTTTTGCATATTTAAAACTGTTATGAAGAGTTTATTAACATGCTTACCAGTCTTGGTCAGGCGTGCGATTGGACGTATAACAATGCGAATAATACTTAGTTTTGACAATTTGAATGCAGCTTTTTACATATCAAAAATGTGCTGAATAAAAATGATTTTTAATTATGCGTTAAAGTAAATAATATCAAAACTTATATCTTTATATTAGTGAAACTTTTTAAAATATAGTACAAAGTACTGATAATGTTTGTTTCTAGTTTTCTGCATATTTCTAGTTTCAACTTTTGTTGAAACTAGAAATATGCATATTTATATAATTTATATAACATTATAAATGTTATATAAATTATATAAATATGCATTTTTTATAATAAACAGTATTTTTAAAAAAATAATAATAAGCTCATTTTGATTTTATAAACAACTTTTTTTAAACAGCGGTAGTTTTTTTTTTCTTAAACAGCGATAGTTTTAATGAACATTATATAAGAATCTTTAGTGTTAATACTCTTAAAAAGATAAAAAACTTCGTTTAAAAAATATGAATCAATGAATATTAATTTTTTATCTTTAAAAAAATAATAATTTTATTTTTATAGTAGTTGACTTTTAACAAACAATTATCTCTTTAAAAATTTATTTTCAAAAATGGTTCAAGTTAATATACTTAAACAGATAACAAAAAGTTTGTTGCAAGAACGAAATAAGAATCTAAATTTTTTTATTTCATTTACTAAAGAAATCACTTTAAAGAATTAAATATTTTTCTTTTATGCATCGCTTTTTACAAATAAATGTTTGTTTGAATGGTTAACGAATGTATGTTTAATCAAATCATGAAATGGTTTTGAAAATAGTTAAATTATCTTTTTTTTTTAATTCATAAATATTTACTATCCTGTATTTGTATGGAAACTTTCTTATTTTTATATATTTAAAAATTAGTAAAATGAACAACTAAAATTTTTTAAACAATCATTCAAACAATCAAAGTAGTTACTTTATATTTTATGTAACTAAAAACTTGGTTTAAATAATCTTAGTGTTTTCATTTTTTAGGTTTTATTTTTGTTGTTTATAATTTTTTTTTTTTTTTTTTTTTTTTGGGGGGGGGGGGTTAATTCATTTATTTTTATTTTCTCTTACGTTTAGTCTAGATAAGCTTTTTTAAGGCATTTTTAAGTTCAAGTTTTCAAAACAGCCATGGTCAAATCATCAGAACAAAGTATTATTGTGCTCATATAAAGACGTGCAATCGCATGCCTTTCTGACCAAGACTGGCTTAGAAAATGCTACACAAATTCTAATCTGTTTAAAAAAAACTACATGCCAAAGAAATTCTTAAATAAATCATTACTTAAAAGATTTTGAGAATAGCTGAATATGCTAGTACACAATTAATAGATCCTTTTGTGTCAACAGATAAAAATGTCAGGCGTTATATTTTGATCCCAAAGATTGATCTATTGTGAACTTGAAACATATAATAAGAAAATTTAGTGAACTTAAAAGATAACACCTCTTCACTCAATCACCTTTTCTTTTGTTTTATATCATTCAAAGTCAATTTTTATAATTCTTTTTGTTGTTTCTGATAAAAATGTCTGAGCCCTTTTTCTTTATTCCTTAGCAAATATTGTTATTATTAGTGACTTGAATGCTCATCACACTGAATAGTTAAACTCTGCTGTCAATAAAGGTCATTATTTTTGTTTTTCTCTATCTCCATCTCAGATAGCTTTGTGATTTATTTTCCAAAAAAATCCTTTTGTGTTTTATCTCTGGCGCTAGCTTTTGCTCAGTTTTCCTTTTTCTTTTTTAGGTTCAAACTCTTAATCTTACTAAATAATTTTAATTTACTTAATCTACATCAGATTTACCATTATAAGAAATAAATTCAAAAATATATTGTCAGATGATAAGGTCCAGTATTCTCAGAATAATAAATCTTGATTTTATTTCTAATATTTTAGATGTCAATTTTTATAGATTTTTGGAAAATCTTTGCCACTTAAAGACTTTAATAAAGGCAATTTTAACATTTCATTTCATACATAGGCCTGATTAATTCTCCCAAAAATAGTACCCTTAAGAGAGTTAATAAAAAAAAATAAGTTGTTACATTCCCAATGAGTTTAACAACTTACTCTCTCATTAAAATTTAACTCTCTGACAATCAATACATATTTTGATCTTTCACTGCTGACATGTCAATCATTATAACAGAAATAGTTCTATCCTGTGTTACACAGAAGCAGCAAACCAAATGCTGTTGCTCCTGACATCAAAGGTTTTCAATAGATTCTGGCAAGGTGATCTTCTCCATAAGGTATTTCACTTCATATTTTACATCTGGGAGAATTTTGAAATTTTTTGAATCATTCTTTTTCATTTGCATTATTGAAGTTGCTCGTTGTAGGCAACATTATTCTTCATTTCAAGTAACTTTTGTGGCTCTACGAGTTTTCATAATTGCTGCTGTTTTATTATCTATTAATAATCTTTCAAATAATCTTCTAAAGTATCTCTTTGCTGGTATACAACTATATGCTCAGACCTTGATAAAATGGATATAAGTATATAGAATAAACTTACTTGCAGTAGCTGGTGAATTTTAACCCAAACAAAACTCATATTAAAACTAAATTGGTGCCCATCCAGAAAGCTCAAACTGTCAAAGCCTGCATAAAAGAAAATAAAGTATATTTTATGTCTTGAATAGCAAAATTACCAAATAGGAATCAATGTGTGTATATACATACCTTTTTTGTTTTTATAAGGATGTTTTATTGTTTTATCTACTTTTTGATATTCTTTCTATATTATATTCTTTAGGTGTGCAACAGCATTTGTATTACTAGCAGAAGAAGAGGCGACTACAATTGAAGAGGTTCTACTATTAGATAAAAAGTTTTTCCATAAGTTTTCTCATAAATTAATATTTATACAAATGTTCATATTCATTATGTATTATCATATACTTATCATAAATATTTTCTGGCAGCAAAAGATAATATAAAATACTGCAACCAAAAAGTTAGAATTTGAAAAGTTCCATTTATGCCACCAAGTTAAATTCTTAATGAATACAGAGAGGAACAAGAAAGTCGTAATGACAGTAATTATGAACCTTCAATAAATATTAATAAACGAAAAATTAAACAGAACAATTAAGGCTGTTAAATTGGTTTGTCAAGCAAAGCTAAGTATACAAAAAGCTGCCACAGTGTTTCAACAACTTCAGATGGCTAATGTCGATCTTTTTGCACTAACTCAATCATCATATGGCAGTCATCAGAGAAGGTATTATTTTGTTGAAGCAATACATGGTAAATATGACTATTTAACATCGAACTTTGACAATAGTAGTATACCATTGAAGGAGAATGAACTGAAATGGAGAGATGGCATGTAGTGTTTGAAGCATCTGATTAACCTAGTGAAATACTTTTGGAATGAAAAGAAGTTTTCTAATGTTAATTTTAAAAGTTTACCAAATGTTAGCCTAGATGGAACTCCCATGCAATTTATTTATTACTTGCTTATGTACTAATTCTTTCAGACAGACAATGACTTGAGATGGCATTTAAGCTTGTTGCTAGAAAATGGGCAGATATCTTGTTTTCAAACTAAATGTTTAAAACATTTGGTTTGAAAACCAGATATCCAAAGATTTGGAGGAAGCCATTAAAGATTATCCAAAGGCTATCAATACATTGACAAAGTTTTGGTGTGATATTCCTTTGCCTATAAATACGCAAAAATCAAATATTTGTGCTGAAGAAGCATAAAAAGTCTTTGCAAATCTAAAAAAGTTTTGTATTTGAAATATTTATTAACAAATCACGATTAAAGCTAAAGCAAACCTTTTTAGTTAATGTAGTTTTATTAATATAGTTTTTTAAATATTTTGATGTTTTTTTAATTTTATCAATATAACTTTATTTATGTGATATATATCTTTATTACTTATTTGAACATAACTTATTATTTTAAGACAAAGTGGAAACATATTTTACTTCAAATTACCAGTATAGAATTTGTAGATGTACTGAAACTAAATTTCTTTCATTATTTACAAAGGCTCATCAGAATATGACATGCTCATTGAGTTTGTAAAAATATTATACCCCGAATGTATAGATCTATGTAATATATACAAGGTGGCCACTGGTCATGGAAATCATGGAAATGTCATGGAATTTTATTTGGTCATGAAAAATTCATGGAATTTTTTTAAATGATTTTAATTTTTTTCTACTTGTGGGATGCAAAAAAAAGTACAAGTATGTTTAGTCCAAGTCTTTTTTGAAAAAGATATTTTTGCAGTGTAAGTTATCAGAGAAGTAAAAAAAAAGTTTTTTTCTGACATGTTTTCAGAATTAGTTTTTGGTTTGCATGTTTTATAATGACCAAGTTGCAAATGCTTAGTACATGACAAGTGAATATTTCACTCTAGTGATTTATCATTAAAGATTTATCATAAAAATTTATAAAGAGGTCATGGAAAAGTCATTTTTCAAATTTGAGTGGCCACCCTGTATATACATAATTATTACTAATAATACATAATAATTCACTTTAAAAAGATAAAAAACAAATATATATATATATATATATATATATATATATATATATATATATATATATATATATATATATATATATATATATATATATATATATATATATATATATATTACATTAGGTAAAAAACAAAATTGTCATTTTTTGGTAAAATTCATTACTTACTTTTCAGGCAGAAAACTTGTTCAAGCAAGCATTAAAAGCAAGTGAAAATAATCTGAGACAGTATAATAGTCTTTCTGCTGATGAAGAAGCTGAGATCTGCCATAGTATATAAAATAGTATTATTTTTCAGCTTTGTCAACAATAGTTTTGTATCATTGAATTCAAAATTGAATTTTAATAATATTTACTTTTTAGGGCGAGACACAAATGTGCACGTATATGTGAAACGAAGGCTTGCAATGTGTGCACGAAAGTTGGGAAGGACAAAAGATGCTGTTAAAACAATGAAAGATGTAAGTGTTTTAAATGTGTTGCGATTGTTTGCAAAATCTTTGCAGTGGAAAAGAAAAAAATTTTGCAAACCTTATCAAGAACATATTCCAGCAAATACAAATATAAGCAAAAACATTTTGTAACTATAAACTAAAACATGTTTTAGTGGTTCACCAAAGCCAATAGGAGAAGTATATAGAAGTAAAAATGCTTTTGCCATGTTAAGATGGTTAGCAAAAAAAAAATATTTTTTTAAATTTAGTTACTTAAAGAGCATCCATTCTTAAGTGTTTTAAACATTCATGAAAATCTTATTGAAGCATTGTTAGAAATGCAAGCCTATTCAGAAGTTCAGGTTTGTTATTGTTTTGTTGTTTTTGTCTAGCTTTTTTTAAAAAATATGTTACAAAGTTTATCAAATATAAGAAATTTATAAACTTTTCAAGGGTTTTAGAAATATGCATAAAATATTCAATTTAATTCATATTTTTCATTGTTATTTAGCAAGTGCTGACAAAATATGATGGTAAGAATTTTTACAGCTAAGTAATTGATATTAATAAGTAATGATAATAAAAGAAGTAATATAAGATACTTCTTTTAATAATAGTAATAATAATAATAATAATATTAATAACTAGTAATAATAATAAAAAGGTAATGTTTAATAATAAACTATATTTTTAGATATTAGTCTTCCAAAATCTGCCACAATATGTTATACTGCAGCTCTTTTAAAAGCAAGGGCAGTGGCAGATAAGTTAGTCTTTATATTTTTATATAAGTGATTTTTTGTTAAAGTATTTTTATAATAATAATATTTGTATTGCTTTGTATTGATTTTGAATAAGTAGCTCAACTTAAAATAAAAAATTGTTGATACAGTAGTATGGGTACACCACTTAACGCTAAAATGAAATGTAGTATAGACAGTAAACATTTGTGGTATGCAAATAGTATCTAGTTTTAAGTTATGCCCATCTGGTTAAAGTAAATTGTTTAACAGTAAAGTTTGCTGGAGCACCAAAAAGCTAAATTGTTAAGGTGGCAGTGTCATGGCAAGTGTCACTCCTTTTCACATTTGTTACACTTAAAAATACCAATTTTTTACTTCCCTGCAAACCTTTGTGAACCCTTTAAATCAGTTTTCTAAGACATAATTATTTTAATTTATATATTTACATAAATTAGATTTTCTCCAGATGTAGCTGCAAAACGTGGTTTGAATCCTGCAGAAATAAGTGCTGTTGAAGCAATACACAGAGCTGTAGAATTTAATCCACATGTTCCAAAAGTAACATTTTTTACCTTTTATAAATAGTTTTTAAGTTTTAAAAACAAATGTTTAAAAAAAAAAAACAGAAATTATTAATTTTATTTTTATAGTTAATGTTATGTTTTGGTTAATAGTATTTGTTGGAAGAAAAAGCATTGATTTTACCCCCAGAACATATATTAAAACGAGGAGATAGTGAAGCTGTTGCATATGCTTTCTTTCATCTTCAATACTGGAAAAGAATAGAAGGAGCGCTTACATTGCTTGATTGCACATGGAAGGGAAGTTAGTGAAAGGTTTAAATTATTAATAAAAATAATGCAAGTTTTTGTCCCCAGTTTGTCTATGTTTGTTTGCTTATGTTTTTTGGAATCTTCTTTACTGTATAAAAAATTGATGAACTTGGTTTTGAATGTAACTAAAAAGGCATTTGTTTTAATTTTTGAAAAAAATTACCCATCATGATCCTTTAATTACACATATTTCACTATCAACCTGGGTCTCAAAAGAGCCAGAATTTCATAGATTTCAGAAATATTGATGGTTTTAAATAAAAAAAATTGCTCAAATTTTGTATACAATAAAAAAACAATTTTCAACTAAAAATTCAAAAGGTCATTTTTTAGCTTTTCTTTTTTTTTTTTTTTAAAAAAAAAAGGTTTTAATAGTAAAGATTTTGAAATCACTATAAAATTCTGGTTCTTTTGAGACCCAGGTTTAGGGATGTCCTGAACGCAGGGTGTAGGTGTACCCCCTTAAAGCTGTCATATAAGCATTTGAGTTGGTACATTAACAAGTTTTGAACTATAGTTGGTAAATTGCAAATATTGAGGACTTTTTTTTTTTTTGGTCTCTAATTACCAAAAAGTTCATACAACACCCCCCCCCTACCTTCATCATGGAAGACCACTTTGGGGCGGCCCTGCCCAGATTGATATACTTTTGAAAAAAAAAAATTCACTGATATATGGGACCCAGCGTGAAATCAAGGGTCATGGTAGGTGACCTTTTTCAAAAGTTAAATAAAACCAATGACTTTTCAGTTACTTTTAAACCGAAGTTCGTCTATTATTTACACCTGTATTTTTTAAACTGGAAATACCAAAAATTTACCAAAAAATCGACATCCTAATATAAGTTGGAGTTAGATATTTGATATAGTTTGATATATTCAGTAGCCAAATTAATTCATGTTAACTGCAATAATGCCATAACAACAACAATAATAATAATATATATATATATATATATATATATATATATATATATATATATATATATATATATATATATATATATATATATATATGTATATATTTAAATGTTAAATTATTATTTGATGAAGAGATATTTCTAGGAGCCTCTATACTGATTTAACAGTTTATCAAAACAAAATCTGATTTTTAAATGTATTCAAGGTTGGAGTGTTTACAGTGTGCTGTGTGAGAGAGTTACAATGGACTGCAACTCTGTGAAAAAGTCTGATCTCTCCTCACATCCTCTTACGAATCAACAGTTGAGCTGCTTGTCATGGTCGCTTAGGTTGTACATCACACACAATTAGTTGGTGCTGTGGGACCAAAAAATGAACTTCGTCAATGTTGTTGAAATCTTAAATTGTTTATTATATCTCCATGTAAATGATGTTCTTTGACGGTGGTAAGTTTGAGTATCTGCAGACACTTTATTTTATCAAAATGGCTGATAGATTATATTATCTTAGTCACGCGGTCTTGAATATCCTCAAGTAACTTAATGTCTGTTTCTAGATATGGGGACCAGGTTTAAATGACAAATTCTAGATGTGGCCAGATATACGTTATATAGAGTGTGCGCCACAGAGTTAAGTTTCTACTGCGGAAAGTGTTTTTGAGCCTTCCTAACATGCAATTGGCTATGGATGCTGCTTTTTCAATTTGCACTCTGACTTTCAGGTTGTTTGAGATGAGAATTTTTAAGTACTTCTGGTGTAATCTTAATTTTTATTGATCGACAAAGCTGCTGTTGGAATGAATTTGACTGCTTCGTTGTAGTGTTTAACTAGTGTCTGGTAATTTTCATGCACAAAGCTTCCATTGAAAGTTGTTATCCAATCTGTAGATGATATACAAGTTGATAAAAAATTGTAATCAAAACGATTCATCGTTTTTTTATCGGAGTAGTTGTTGTGTTGTGCCCCGTCAAAGCAAAAAGTCCATATATCATGCAATGTACTTGACCTCCTGGTGTATCGCCTAGATGATCTGCTCTAGTGATATGGAGCAGTCTGGTTTGTTTGAGATTATTAGGTCAAACGTGCTACTAAAAGGAACGTGATATGTTGGAAATGTAACCAGCTGCGTAAGATGGCACTCAAAGACATTCTTGATATTTTAGATCAGTTGGGTGCTTGTGTGCTACATAGACAATGGTTGCTACAGCACTTCCTTCTTCAATGGATTATTAAAATGTTTCTTTAAGATTAAAATCTCCAATGATGAGCAGCCTAGTTTTTGAAGAATAGTTTTTGCTGCTAATATGGTAGCTAAAAGACAAACAAAGTAGTCATTGTTGAAGTCATGAGGATAATAAATACATCCGATGAGAATGACATCTTTTCCAATTTTGATCACACACCATATTCAAATTTGGGTGAGCTAGGTTGAGCAACAGTTTTCTCAGCTATAATACTATCCTTGATGTAGATGGCCGCACATCAACTGGCTATTGATGTATCAGAATTGCTAGTGAACCAGGTTTCTGTAAACCGTATGACATGCGGTAATAGTGATGGATCTCGGATGTTAGCTAACCTGGCAACAAATCCATCATGTTTATCTTTATTTAGTGAGCATGGATTGTTGGCTAAGTAATAAAGTATATCAGAAAAATCGGTAGTTAGTGGATCTCTAAGCAAAGGTGTATTGTGGTCGCAAAGTTCACTTAGGTTCCTATTTTACGTTTTAGTGTTTTGGTTTTTAATCATTTTCTGTTTGGCAAACTCAACTTGCCAGCACCATTTGCAGAAACATTATTATTGATTTAAGTGTCAAGATAATCAGATAGTTGGAAGATTCCGTTAGTGTTGCTGACAAGTTAATTTGCATTAGTGATGATACGCTTGACGTGTTTTTTGCTAATATAATTTCTTCATCTGAATTTAGTTCCTCAGAGAATATTTTTTGTGATAGTTTTACCTCTGATACCAAAGTAGTGAGTACCAGTAAATTTGTTGCTCTCTCACGGTATTTCTTTGTTTAGAATATTTCTTTTAGTGAGTAGCTCTTTCCTTAAACTGCGCTCTGCTGGTTAATTCAGGTTGAATATATACGTTGTTAAAGTTTTTGCTTAGTTTAGCTAAGTTCTTGGTTTAAGTTCTCTTTAAGTTCTTCTCTAAAGTTTAGCTTAGTTCTTGGTGTGATTTAAGATTTCATTTCATATTAATTTTCTGTTTACAATATTGACAGTTAAAGGTGCAGGTTTTTGGGTACTGGCAGATGTGTCATTCACACTTCTATCTTCTTCATCGGTGTTTGTTAAGTTCTCCTTTTTTTGTTCATGATGCTGGTGTTGTTTTGCTCTTATTCTATATGTTCTTGTTACATTATTACTTGGTGGTAGCTGTAGTTCACTTAAAAGATTGCAAACGAGATCGTAATTATTATGTTTTCTGTGTTCTTCTTCTGTGTTCTTCTTCTGTATTCTTCTTCTGTGTTCTTCTGTGTTCTTCTCCTGTGTTCTTCTTCTGTGTTCTTCTTCTGTATTCTTCTTCTGTGTTCTTCTTCTGTGTTCTTCTTCTGTGTTCTTCTATGTGTTTTTCTTCTGATTCTTTTAATCTGTTTAAGAAGTTTTTTTGCTTTTTGATCTTTTTCTGATATTTCGAAATTGCCATTAAACAGTTATTTATTTGTGCATTAAGATTTAAATACGTTGCTGAAAAATTATCTGGCTTCTTTGTTTCTATTACTCTAATTCTTTCCCTTAGATCAATTATTTGCTTTTCTTGTTCATAAAAAACTGCCTTGAAAGCTTTGAACATAGATTTGATTACTACGGTGAAGTGCTCTTGTTGTAAGACTGCATCTTTTTGATTAGTGGAATTTTTGCCTTAGCACACTATTTAGTCATTATTTTGCCAAAATTGTCAAGATCCAACAAATCAGGTAACATTGCAGCTCCTGCCAATGGATGATCCAAGCTGATATTAATTGATGTTATTTATTTGGTTGTGGGAGGGCTATATATATTTAAAAAAATAAACTGAAAAACTGGGGTTGAAAAATGTATGCATATATATATATATATATATATATATATATATATATATATATATATATATATATATATATATATATATATATATATATATATATATATATATATACACATACACACATACACACACAACCATCCATAATTAATAAAATTAATTATAAATGATATGAAAATTAAATGATGAAAAATTTTTTTAAAAAATGCTTTAATTTGATGTAGTGTTAAGGTGTGTGGCTGTTTTGGTCAAAATGCCATAGGTGACATTGTAAAATTAAAGGATTTAATGACAGTGAGTTAGAGAATGATCATATATTGAATAGAATTATTTGGCCTCCCCAATCACCAGATCTCTCTCCTATTGGACCTTGATGGGATGAGTTAAAATGTCAAAAACTAATAATGCCTTATGATGCAAAAGATGCAGGAAAAACTTAGTGAATGGCATAAAATTGAATATGACAAGTTGAATAATGTCAGAAAGAATGTCAAAATGTTGAGATTATCTATAGCGGTTATTGCACTAAGGGTGATCAAATAGGCACGTATATTATAAATTATTACTTTTTATTAGTTTATATGTATGCTTTATAAATAGGAAGATAACATAATTCAGGTAGATATTTTTTCAGTTTTTTCTTCCAATAGTAAGTAAAACTTTGATATCTTATATTGAAAAGTATGACTATTTAATAATTATGGACAGTATTTATCTATATCTATATATATATATATATATATATATATATATATATATATATATATATATATATATATATATATATATATATATATATATATATATATATATATATATATATATATACACTCTATATATCTATAAATATATATATCAAATCAAAGTATATATATATATATATATATATATATATATATATATATATATATATATATATATATATATATATATATATATATATATATATATATATATATATTTATATTTATATATATACATGCAGTTTTATTTCCAAAATAAATTCAAATGTTCCTGTTAAGGCTCAGTTCCAATTTTTATTTTTTAATTTGTATACAGTTATTTGAACTTATTGTGTACACACATTGTGTATACAATAAGTTCTAAATATTGTGTATTGTATACACAATGTGGAGTTCCAATAAATTTTTGTATTTGAATTATCCATGGCTTTCTACTTATAATGGCCAACCCATTATATGCAAAGATATATGTAGGGTAAGTTTATATATCTGTATATTGGGGCTTCATCATAAAAGTATATATTTTGAGTTAAATATTATTTGATTGAGTATACTTGGAGTCTAAACTTATATGTGAGTATATTTGCAGAATTGACTTATGATTAAAGTATTTATTTAGCTATATTTTCAGAAAGTTTTTGTTTATAAATTATGTAAATGTATTTATACTTTTAAATTCCTTTTGTTTTTTCCAGCTTTCAGTCTTGTCCCCTATCCTCTTGAGAAAGGACATCTATTTCATCCTTATCCATCTTGCACTGAAGCTGCTGACAGGGAACTTATGCCTGGTAAGATATTATTTATATAATATATAGTAGTATATAATATTATAAAGTATTATATTTAATAATACAAGTATGTAATAGAAAAATACCAAGTAAGTAAAATATAAAAAAAAAAGCATTGGTATGTTTTCTAAGAGAGGCAGGCATTTTTATAGGCATTATTATTTAAAATTAACTTTTGGAAATTTCTTTTTATTTCAAAAGTATTTCACTATGTTAATCAAATGCTTCAAAAACTGCATGTTATTTTCCATTTCAGTTCATTCTCCTTCAATGGTATACCACTAAGTTCAATGTTAAGTAATATTTACTACATATCGCTTCTACAATTTAATGACAGTTTAGTTGAATTGGTATTACCTCTAAAAAATTTATCCAGACATAACTTTTATAGTTGATCTGATGTATGGTGTGGACAACCAACATAGAGAGGTTTCTGAAAGGGAACACTTTCAAAATGTATCATTAATCTCTTTATCATGTTACGTGATAAAGAGATTAATTTAGAAATCAATATACTAAAATTAGAAACATATATGCCAGCAACATGAAGTTGATAGCATATATGGAACATTTCAAATTTTAATTTTCTTTGAAGGATGATTTTTTTAGGGTCATCAGGCTTCATTGTAGTATATCCCACTCCATAAGATGTCTTTAATTGCTTTAAATAAAGATTTTTATCTTCAGAATGCAACCAAAGTTCATCCTTTTTCGTTATATCTAATAAGCCATCAAAACTATAAGTATCTGGTTTTTTGATTTTAATTTGTCTCTTTTTAATCAATTTTTGTATTATTCTTGGCAATGATCTTTTTTCTATTGTTGGAAAATTCAAATCAGCCCATTACACATTTGCCCTTACACATTTTTACAGTCTGATGCCAAGCTGGTGTATAAGTTAATTATTTGCCAATACGTTGGCATTTTACATATTATTAAAAGAACCTTAGATCTCCTACTTTTGTTTTTAAAATAAATTTAGCATTGTTTATTTTATGGACAATCCCTTGGGAACTATAATTCATTTGGTGTGTGAGTTATTTAAAAGGATGTACCTTAAAATTATTTTCATTTTTTTTAACTATAAAAGCTCATAACTAGGTGACACGCTCATTTGAAAATCTTAAAATTATTTTATTTTATACCCCTAATGTATATATATATATATATATATATATATATATATATATATATATATATATATATATATATATATATATATATATATATATATATATATATATATATATATATATATATACATACATATATATATAGATAGATAGATAGATAGATATATATAGATATATATATAGATATATATAGATATATATATATATATATGTATATATAGATATATATATATATATATATATATATATATATACATATATATATATATATATATATATAGATATATATATATATATATATATATATATATATAGATATATATAGATATATATATAGATATATATATAGATATATATATATGTATATAGATATATATATAGATATATATATAGATATATATATAGATATATATATAGATATATATATAGATATATATATATATATATATATATATATATATATATATATATATATATATATATATATATATATATATATATATATATACATATATATATAGATATATATAAATATTTGTGCTCAAGCCTTTTAGCACTCATTTGCACACATGCAATAAAAAAAAAGGACTCATCAAAAAACACAGGTGTTTTTTTAAATTGCAACAAATCTTTTTGTTCATGAAATACTTAAATTTGTTTAGAATTTATCTGAAACAATTTTTTCTGAAACTTGTTTTTTTTTTAGTTTAAATAAAATTAATCTAAGTTGGGCATACCATCCATAAATGATAATCTGGCGAGCACTTTTTATTTCAAATGGAGAAGACATTTTATAAAATCAACATTTTAAGTATAGAGTAAGAAAGCTTATAATTTTAGACACTAGTGGTTTGTACAAAGGTTGCTGAAACCTACTGTTTGCCAAGTTCCCAAACCAAAATGTTGATTTTATAAAACTATTATTTGAAATAATCAGAAATATCTGTGAAAATATGAAGTGTTGAACCAGGATCCATCTTTTTTGGTGATTCCTGGTTTAATGGCTCACTAACTTCCGATTCAGCCGGCTCATCTTTTACTTGATGTTAGAACTTGCTGAAAGGTTTTTTAAACCTTTACAAATAGAAAATATATTGATTAGTGACTCACAATGTTTGTGGCCTCAGTTAGGAAAAATTCTTTTTTCAATTCATACAGACCAGGAAAGTTGTTATATTTTGAAAAAAAAAATGTTATCCAAAATATGTTAACCTGGGTCTTAAAAGAGCAATATCTTTATTTTTAAACTTAATAATCATTTTTATTAAAAACTCATTTAAAAAAAAAACATTGTTATAAAATATTATAAGTGACTACACCGCTATACCTCATGTATACCAAATATAAATAAACATATTCAAAATAATTCTGCAAAATTTTATATTTATACTTTCTAATATTTGGTTGTGTACTAATCTAAAATTTTTAATTTAGACTTTCATAAAGTTTCTTTATATCCTCAAAGAGAACTTCCATTTTTTATATTGTTCACTGCTGCAACGTGTTCTATATCAGCTGTTCTTGCGTTACTTACTTCACAGTTTCCAGAATTTATGATATGTGCAGTCAACATGGTAAATAAAGTTTCTTGTATGAATATAAATATACATAAGTAACAAAAATTAATAATTTCATATGTTTAGTGTAAATTGTAAAGTGTTTATATTATTGGATGATAATTTTTGATTATTTTATATTAGTATGATATATATATATATATATATATATATAATATATATATATATATATATATATATATATATATATATATATATATATATATATATATATATATATATATGTTTTTATATATATATATATATATATATATATATATATATATATGCAACTTACAATGCAACATCTTGGTTGAAATAGGAGATAAATGTTTTTTTTAAATATATCAGTTAAGAAAAGAATATAAAGTATATAACATTTTAATATATCTATTACCATTAAGTTGATCTTCAAATAATCGATAACATCCAAGTTCTTCATAATTTATGCAGGCCTAAATGCCTGGCCTTTCACTACCTTGCTTGGTTAAATTTAATTTATAGTTCGAATCAAATCTCACTTGAGCTGATTGTCGTAGCATAACATGACATTTTTGCATATCTACCTCAACATTAATTTTTTCTAA
Source organism: Hydra vulgaris (assembly GCF_022113875.1). Classification (NCBI taxonomy): domain Eukaryota; kingdom Metazoa; phylum Cnidaria; class Hydrozoa; order Anthoathecata; family Hydridae; genus Hydra; species Hydra vulgaris. The sequence goes on along the minus strand of NC_061157.1, from coordinate 4,630,394 downwards.
GGACAAAATATTTTTCCACTTGCAATCAGGTCAATTTTTATGTTGATTGCACAAGACTTTGGAATTCACTTCCTTCATCTTGCTTTCCTGATTCATATAATTTGCAATCTTTTAAGTCGTCTGTCAATTGCTATCTTGCTCTATAAACTTAATCTTTTCTCTTCCAGTAATTTCTAATTCTAATAGTGGTTGCTTGCAGCCTTGTCAGAAGCGAAGATGTTGAAGATGTTGAAAGACAATCTTTGTCTGGGCAATCAACATAAATCTATGACTTTTAAAAAAACAGTGTTCAAAAAAACAAAGCTGTTTTTTCAAAAGTCTTGCCTTTTTTCATAAAGATTGTTACATATAATTATTTCTATTAAGAATTCTTTAAATAGTTCTTGTGCTCACATTTTAGAAATTTTGTTCTATTTACGGCAAAGAGCATTTGGTGATAATTTTCTATAATGTTTTCTTAAGCAAATTAATAAATGACCTCTTTGTGTTGTTACAATTAACTGACTAGATTGTTGTTGACCCTTAATGTCACCTGTTACAGTATAGCGTTTTAAAATATGTGTAACAACCAAATATGTGATATTTAACTTATTGGCTATTTGAGGATGAGATGATCCTTGATTTTAAAAAAAAAATTTGCAACATATTTAGTAGTTCCGAGCAGTCTTTTCTTTGCTTATTTTTTAACTTTTTTATTTTTTAATTTATTCATATTTTTATTAGTACTACTTAAAATAAAAATAGAAAAATTTAGGGTTAACAAATACTGATAAAAATTGAATTAAAATTATTAAAGAAAATCATCAATACATTATTTTTAAAAATAAAGCAACCTCAAAAATATTACTTTTTATTTTTTATGTCCAGACTGACAAAAAATAAAAATAATATAGTAAATGTTTAAAAGTTATGTATAATCAGGATATGTATAATTAAATATTAAGGAAACAACATATCAATTGAATAGTAAACATGATACATATTAATTAGAACTAATAAAATATTTTTCAAAATAAATTATATTAAAAATAGCTTTCAAAATAATTTCAATTTACTACAGTTACTACAGTTATGTTACTCGCCTTATAAATATACTCAACATGCTCTAAGATATTTACTTGCAAAATTTAACCATTACAATGTTTCTTTTATGTTGTTAAAAAATAAAAATCTTATAGGTAAAAATTGTTTTAACAAGCAAATTTTAAATTGAAAAATAGTAGAATAAATAGAAACATTCTATTGCAAACATTAAACAAGTAAAATAAAAACTCAGTTATAAATAATTTGAAATTAAAAAAATAGATTATTCTAATTCTGTTCAAAATATATTTTTATTTTTTTTTAAATAGTTGAAATTTAGTATATACTTATGAAAACATAACATGACTTATTAAATAAGGTCTCTAATAAACCTAATTCCGACCCTAATTCCAAGGGTTGATATATATATATGGTATATATATATATATATATATATATATATATATATATATATATATATATATATATATATATATATATATATATATATATATATATATATATATATATATATATATATATATATATATATATAAATAAGGATGATAATTTGCTGACTTCAATCTTTTAGAGGTCAGAAAAAAATTTGGTACAAAGGTCTTACCATAAAACATCAAAACGAGGTCGGCAATTTTTTGCCGACCGCAAACACTTTTAGGTCTGCAGTTAGGCAAGCGTTGCCGAATGCCGACCTTAATTCCGAGGGTTGTATAAATATATCAGGTAATCTGATAAACAAAAATAAGATCAGAAACACTTAAATTGTTAAATATTTGTATTCATTATTGTTTTGGATTTTTTTTTGACATCCTTAATCTTTATGCATTTACATTAAAGCTTGATATTAAAACATTATTTTAATAAAATTTAAATACTCATATGTTTTAAAAATTATACAATTGTATGTTATTTTTCTTTATTACTATATTTATATGTTCTAACTTGATTATGAATCTTCCTTATTCTTTAATAAATAAAAATTTTATAGATTTTGTCTTGTTGTGGTTTACCTTTCGCTTTTTTGTTTCAAAAGTTGCAAGAACTGATTCCAATGTCAATATGGCAACATTTTATTTAATAGGTAATTGCAATACTTCTTATTTTAATTATTTAGAAAATTTTTTATTTAATAAATCAAAATTACAAATAAGAAATTATGTATTAAATGGTGTATTAAATGTTGGGGAATTTGTGACCAGGTTCTAAAGGTTAAAAAGTTTAACTTAAATTATACTGATCTACTGTTTAAAATTTTAATAGTTAATTTTTTGTTGCTTATTTATTACAGCTTGAAATTTTTTTTAGCTTAGTTGCAGCTTTTATTGAAATTATATTTAAAAAAAAAAAAAACTAAATTATCTATCCCTCTACAAGTTTTCCTTCTTTTTTACTCAAATAATAATAACTTTCATATTTTGTGGAATTTTGCTTTTCATTTTTTTTTTTTTTTTTTTTTTTGGCTGCCATACTTTAAGTCTTCATGCTTATTTACAGAACATTGATATATTAAATGTATTCATATTTAATATTTATTTATTTCTGTAAATTTTGGTTAACACTCTCCTAAAAATCCAAACAGTTATTCAAGCAATGAAGAAAAAAAAATTAAATTTTCCGTTTCTATTTTTGGGGTAATAAATCTTCATCAGTACAAAAAAAATTTTATAAATATTTTTATAAATATATTTTCAAAATTTTTTTGTTACATTTGTAAATATTTTTAAAATGTTTTAATAATTCCCTACTTCTTTACTGCATATTTAAATGTATAATTGCCATTATAACTATAATTTATGGTTAAAAAAAAAATAATTTCTTTAATTTCAATAATGCTTATAACAATTGATCATAATTTTGTAAAAAAAGAAATTATGTTTAAAAAATTTTTAGTTTTATTTGTAAAAAAAAATTTTTTTTTTGTTTTTGTTTTTGTTTTTTAGATTTGGAAACGAACATGTTTAAAGTCACAAAAAGATTTTTATTACAAATATTATTTTGTAAATTTTATATTTATGTTATTATGGAAAAAATTAGTTTTGCTTTACTAAACAAAATTGTTTTTTATTTAACATATATTTAATAAAATCCTAACTCAGTTATTACATTTTATTTGTTTATTTTTATTATGTTTCTTGCTTTGTTTAATTTTTATGTTAAATAAAGAATATAAAAAAGTATATTCACCGTAACTTTTAAATATTAATAATCTAATATTTCAACAGTCTCTCTTTGCACCTAACTCTTTTTTGTATATATTGTTTAGATAGACAAAACTAAAATAAAGTCATAGTGTATATCATTTAGAAAACCTTGCAAAACTAAAATAATTTGAAAGTTTTCTTTTGTCTACAGTTATGTCTTGTCCAACAGTTCTCCCTAAAGCTAAGCACACTGCAACAGTAGGAAATATTTTTGTATTTAAAGTATTTTTTTGATTGAGAAATTTTTTATATTTTATTATATTATATTTATACAAATTTAGGTAATTTTTCTTCATGGTTTAGGTGACACTGGGTAATTATGCTTACAATTTAAATCAGATACATTTTGTTATATTTTAATTTTTAATTTATTTCATATTAAAGTTAGATTTTTGTTTAATAAAAATTAAATGATTGTATTTTTAAATGATTGTTTTTTTTGTAGACATGGTTGGCTGGCGGCTCTAGAAGAAATTGCTCTCCCCTACATTAAGTACATTTGCCCTAATGCGTAAGTTAAAACTACTTTATTTTTTCTTTGTTGACAACATTTGTTAATACAAGTTTATTAGTTTAATATAATTATATTGGTAGTGAGTCAGACATTTTAAAAACATTTTTGATATTATTATGAAAAATAATCTAATCTGTTAATGTTTTAACTTTCAACTGTTTATTTTTATTTGCTTAAAATGTATTAAAAGCGCTCAAGATTTGTGCAAGAAGAGCAATTATTTGTAACTGCATACTTTTTAAATATATTTCTTATTTGTAAAGTCCTATATCCTTGCTTTCAATTAACTTAACATTCAATGTTAAGTTAATTGGCAGGTCTCTGTTAATTTATTATTACTTTTAAATATATTTCAGCTTTAACTTTTTTTTTATTTGCTAATTTTTTAAACAGGCCAGTTTCAAAAGTTACTCTTAATATGGGAATGTCTATGCCTTCATGGTATATATTTTTACTTTTTTCATTTTGTAAAGTTTTATGAAATCAGTAGTTAATGTTATTTCAGTTCTCAAAAATGATACAAGGTTCTCATTTATTGTGTTAATGATTAACACAATGACTAAAATTTCTATTAGAAATGCATTTTCATTTTTATTTTAGTTAAAAATTAATTGGATAATTGTTTGTAAAAAACTAATTGGATTATTGTTTGTAAAATAAATAAAAACCAACTTCTCAAGAAAATGTTTCATAAAAAGATTTTTCTATTTTTTATTCTGATTATTTAATTTAATTTTTTTTTTTCAATAAATTGTTTTTGTTTATAATATTTGATTTTATTTTGTATAGGTTTGATATTTATTCATTAGACAAAGATAGCAAAGCAGATGAAGAAGGAATTCAAAATTCTTCTAAGGAATGTTAGATATTTACTTTGTTTCTTTTATGTTTTGTGCTTAATATATATGTCTTAATCAAATTATGTTGCGACAGTTGTGACAGCCACTTTTATACAGTAAAACCAGTTACTAGCTATGTTTATATGTTTACAAATTAGAGTTTAGTTTTGACAAAAAAAATATATCATTTGATATCATTTAGGCCTGCGTTGGGTTGAATTTTTTTTTTTTTTTTTCTTTTGATGAAAAAGTAATTTATTAGTTTTTAAAGTTGCTTGTTTTTAAGGTAAGTTATTCAATGTGTCTATTGATAAGTAACATATTGTGAACTGCAATCCGTTAAACTTACTTCATTAAACAAAACTATTGAAAAAACAAGTTAATAAAAATAAAATGATTGTTTTCTTTAGCTAGTATGGGGTATCTTGATACAGCATTTGTGCCATTATTTATTGGTGCTTAAGAATGACATTTAAAATATTATATTATCTGGGTTTCTGAAATGTGATCATTTGATGCATTATTTGGGTTATAGTTATTAGTTTGTTTGTCTTTTAAGTAAAAAAAAATTTTTATGTTTTCATTTACTTTTTTAATGATGCTCATACCCATGGGTTGGGTACCTTGATACAAATGTTTAATTTTACTTTAAATAGTCTAACAAGTTTAACCTGTTATATTTTTGTAATTTAATTTTGTATAAAGTATAAATTTATTACACAAGTTAAATTAAATTGGGTGTATATATGGTCATTAAGGTGGCCTTTAAAACAAGATTTTTGATAAAATCTGCTACTACCTAAATGTGTCTTATATAATACAAAAATACTTGATTTAAAAATTTTTGAAAAAAATATATTCTAAGGGGTTACTCAAGACTTGAACATCATGTAAAAGTCAACTTCGTACTCAACAAGGCAAAATTAAATAAAAAATAGTTTTTTATAAAAATTATTATTTCATTTTATTGGATAAAACTTATGGTTTTTTACTAAAAATAAAAAAAGGCAATATTAACAAGTTTATAATTTTTTTTTTTTAATTATTACTTTTAAAATTTTTTTTTAATTTTGCATCTTTTGAGTACCAGGTTAACATACTTTTAAAGATTTTTTTTTTCAATAGTATTAGGACCACCCAAATTTTAAAGGTCTTGAACAACCCCTTAATTGTTTTTAAATTTCAAAACCTAGTGTTTTTATATTATGTAGGACACATTTAGGGGGTGCGAGCAGATTTTTATCAAAAATCATGTTTTAAAGGCCACCCTAATAGTATCCTGATATCCCCTATTGTAAATTTAAATTAATTTTAAATTTACAATAAATGAGAGTAGGACACTATTAGGGTGTCCTACTCTCCCCTAATAATAACTGAATTCTGACTTTTAATTATTTTAAGTTTGTTTACACACACATATATATATATATATATATATATATATATATATATATATATATATATATATGTGTGTGTGTGTGTGTGTGTGTGTGCCAAAATTGTCACCATGTTTGAACAAAAAAATATTTTATATATATTTTATTAGAAAAACTGTGAAGAAAAATAAAATTTTGATTTTATTTATTAAATTAACTTAGCTAACTGAAAATATTTTTTATTAAAAAATATTTTCAGTTAGCTGAATTCTTTTAGGAACACTAGCAACCAATTTGCGGCATTCCTCTGGTGTAATTGAGTATGAAACCTCTTGTACACAAGCCCAAAGTTCATCCTTATTCTTAGATGGAGTAGGAAAGTTGTAGACCCGTTGTTTAACTATTGCCCATAAATTTTTGAGTGGGTTAAGATCAGGGCTTTGTGCTGGCCAGTCAACGACTTTTAATTTCTTCTCGTGAAGGAATTTAATGGTTTTATCAGCCTTATGCTTGGGGTTGTTGTCTTGCATGAAAATCGTGTTATGTACAGTTCTGCCCCATTTTATATATATATATATATATATATATATATATATATATATATATATATATATATATATATATATATATATACACATATATGTATACATGCACAAGTCTGAATTATTTATTTGATTTCTTAAATCTGTTTGGCATTGTTTGTCTTATAACATCTTTACTTGGAACAAAAACCATATGCTTTAAAAGTGAGCTAGAAGCTTTCACCCATGTAGAAAAAATTGCAATGACTAATTCTAAAGATGTATTAAACCTGTCAGTAAGATCAGTTGTCAGTAATCCAAGTCTTAGCATCATTAAAAATTCATCTTTGTTTCATAGCTTTTATTTTGGTCTAAATAGTTTAGGGTTTTTTTAAATTTCAAAAAACAGCAGTAGATATTTTTTTAACATCACTTTATCTTCTTTTGATTAATGGTGATACTGCACTATGTAACTCATGAAACACACTGACAGATGTAAGGCCAGTATAAAAGTCACAAGATTTATCATTTTTAATATAAATGTTTGTATACAAGTAAATAGCAGTAACACGATTTGTTTGGATTATGTTTATATACAAATTTGTCTGGTTTCATAGTAATAACTGATGTGGTTGAAGTTAATTTTTCACATAAATCTTTTTTCAATTTCATGCTACAGTTCTTTTTTTAAGTTATCAATTTTCTTTTTTAATTCTTGATGCTCTATGATAAAACAACACTTAACATTAAATTCAACATAATCTGATGGATCATTGTTTGAAAATGTTGTATTGTTTACATTTATTAATATAAGTCTTTGAGCATTGGAGCCTAAGTTTAAAGAAGAGTGTTGATTTTTAAATGATAGGGCTCTGTCAGGAAAATCGTCTGAACATACTCATTATATATTTTATGGTAAATAATTTACTATGATGTGATAATGTTGGAGTTAAATGGGTAATGAGTTTTCTCCATTTTTCTCTGAGCTGTGGTTGTTTTTGTATTATTATATATCTGTGTGTGTGTTGATAATGGATAACAAATGCTTACTCACATGGTAGTTTGCAGTTTCGCAAGTTAGAGCTTCTTTTAACATTTTGTATCATACTCTGGAAACTGCTGTGCTACCTCTGGAGTGATTTTTTTTTAACAATACTTAATTCTTGTAATAACTTTTTTGAACATTTTTGTCTTCACACTATCTCTGTGCTACCTCTGGAGTGATTTTTTTGAAACAATACTTAACTCTTATAAATTTTTGAACATTATTGTCTTAGTAAACTAAACTTTGTAAACCCACTTTCCTTTGTAAACTAAACTTTTCAAATAATCCCAAAAGTATTTAATTTCAAATAATCCCAAAAGTATTTAATGCAATTTTTTTTTGTACATATTTTTTTAACAAAATAGCCAGATTGCTTGATTACTGGTCTAGTCATACTTTTGAGACTAATTGTTAGCCATAACAAAACTTGGCTTTTGAACTTAGTTTTTCAAAGGACTTAGAAGTCTTGAGAGCATTTTTGGGGTCAATGGAGTAATACCCATCATTCCCAACAACTGTGGATTTTGACAATGTAAAATAAGATTCGTCATCCAAAAAAAATTTCCTTGAAAAACCTTTTGTACAAGCATTTGCATTTAGGGTGAGCTCTTTGCTCAGACTGTTTTACTATTGATTCTCAGTAATAATATTTGATGTTTGCTTTGGTTTTAACAATTTATGAGTGTGTATGATAAAAATTTATTGTCAAAATAAACAGCAAGCCTTACCTTTTTTTTTTTTTTTGTGCTATTTCTTTTCAACTTCATTTTTGTGCTATTTCTTTCTTAACTTCATTTTTGTGCTATTTCGTTTCAAAAAAAGTTTATTTTCTGCACTCAGTTCACTTTTATAGTTTTTAAATATACGATCTACAGTTGTTTTTGGGACATTTTTGGCTTTAAAATGATTATAAGTAAACTGTTTTTCGTGTAATGTTATTTTTGTAGAACTTATACACATGTTTTCTTACATCTGCTTTTTCTGAGCTTATTTTTATAACTAAAGAAAAATCATTTTTGATTATTTTTTTGTAATTATATTTTTTGTAATTACACATTATCTAGTTTACATTGAGTTATATGTTATTACTTTAACATTTGCATAAAGGCCATTGTTTTGTTGAGTTTCATTTGTGATTGAACACATTTATTATTCGAAATTTTTGTTACATTTTATATATATATATATATATATATATATATATATATATATATATATATATATATATATATATATATATATATATATATATAAACATCATTATAATCAACATCATCATCATTATCATCATCATCATTATGGCTCCTTTTCTTTTCTTGTTAGAGTCATACCACACATCCATCTGATCATCATCTTCTTTTTAGGCAAATACTGCAAATAGAATAGTTTATATAAAAATATAAAGATATTGTATGCCAGCATCTAAATAAATAGCAAACAAGTTTGTTTTTTTAACATCTTTGCATTCAACAATGCTGCAAGCAACCTCTATTGAGTTGGAAGTTACTGGAAGAGAAAAGAAAAAGTTTATAGAGTGAAATAACAATTGACAGACTATTTAAAAGATTGCAAACTATGTGAATCAGAAAAACAAGATAAAGAAATCCAATTTCAAAGAACTGATGTTCAAGGAGAAAAACTAGGCGAATGAAAATTATTGAGTCTATTGAGTCGAAGTTAAAAAGATGTTGCAGTAAAATGATGAGACTTAATTGAATTACAAGTGACACAAGAATGTATTTTAGCACTGACTAGGATTAAAAACAAGACATAAGTCGAGTAGAGAAGGTAAACGATTATAATTGTCTAAAAAGTGAGTTGGAAAGTTGACTATTAGAGTTAGAGATTGAGAAAGACAAAAGTTGTGGGATTTCACGCTAACTGAGTCACTGACACTAGAGCCAAGCCATTTAGTGTGATAAGCATTAAAGCACCAACAACAATGATATTGGCTGATGGATAAAGAGAGAGGGCTTGGTCAATTTGATCAGAAATAATATCAAAAAGAGTGCAGTCTTGAGATAAAGAAGAGATATACAAAGCAAAGAGAAAAGTGATTTAGTGAAGTGTTGCTTTACGAAAGTTCATAAAAGAATAGTCTTTGGATTCAAACCTAGTTTCCAGACAAATAGGTAAATTCTTACGAATGTAAAATCCCAAGCTAAGCATGTGACTATTAGAGTCTTTATTAGAGTCTTATTAAAGGAAGATAACCCTTAACACCAAGATCACAAGATGAGACTGCCAAACTTAAATTAGCCTCACAATTAGCAAGTAGCACTGGTTAACTTTGTTAGAGATAAGACTCAGCAGGAGAAAAGTTACTTTGAATGACCACGAGTATTAGTAAATGATAAATTTAGAGAACTTGGTGATGGCGATGGTTTTTTGTCTTTTATAGTTTTTGATACTTTAGTCAAGTTCTTTAAATTTGTTAAAGAACTTGACTCAAAGCACAGAAAGTACTCAGTACACTATATAATGGTCCTAACAATTGCCTCATTACTATTGGTAAACCCTAAGCCGTAACAAAGAGCTCCAAATGTGGCTTCAGCAATGCACATTAAAAGTATGACCAGGGACATCATCCATGCGTAACATGGCACTGTTTGTACACTGATATTTTATAGATGTTGATGGAATCATCATCTCATAAAGCTACCACAGAATTTGGGAAACTACCAGCCAGCCTCAGAACCATAAAACTGATTCAACATTCTAAACTGGAAACAGTGCATTATAAATACTCCTATGCCAGCCTAATAGATTAAGAAGAGGTACCAGGATGGTCAACAGGTAGAATCTGTTTACCCCTTATATCTTTGCCTAAGAGGCCTTCTATAAGACAGTAGCAGGATTCATTTAACATTTGCTTAAGATGAATGTTTTTATCGAGACACCATCTCTAGTCATAACTTAACCAAGAGCCCCAAGACAGGGGGTATTATAAGTTGGAGTTATCTTCTCCTAGCCTTTGCCTAAAATAAGTGTAACCTACAAGGTAGCAGAACATGAAACATGTTGTACTGGGTGATATGTTACCAATAGCAGGATAACCTAACCTGACATACTTATCCATATATATTTATATTATGCGTGCATAAAGTTCCTCTTTCCTAACCTCCTGGATCCAAGCAGGTATGTAAGCTTTTATTCCTTATCAATTTAAAATCAATCCTTATTCTACTCCATATTTTTCACCTTCTTGTACAGTTGCTATGTTAAAATGATATGTTAGTTGCTAAATTAAATTTGAGAACAATATCTCTTTTAAGAACATATTATTGCAAGAAGTCAATATAAAATGGTTCTGTCTGATGCTAAGCTCTGTTATTCTCAGTTTACTAAATTTGCATGTTATCTCAGATGTTAGATTCTAGAGACTTATGGAAAGTCATCAACAGTGTCATAAACTAAAGTAAATCTAACATTAAAACGTAGTTATTTGCAAAAAACTATTCCTCTATATGGCCGTTAGGTTCAATTTGATATTACTACTCTGGTTAAACAGATTAACCCATTGTTAGGCATCTATATCACTTCGGCTTCCAATGTTCAAGTTGATTCTCAATTAAACTCTTCTACAACTGGTGGTTCACGTTCCTGTCTTACAAAAAGTGTTCTCCAGAACTCTCTTCAATTCTTGATAAACTATTAAAAATTGCTAAATAAGTGGTTCCAATTTTTATTTTTACCAAAACTCTAGAAAGCACACCGACCTCTCTAACTATCCTATGATTAACCTTCTTTTTATTAGTTTTTTAATATAAATGTTTTGAGATTATTAAAGTATTTCTTTTACCGTATTTAAGTCATTCTCAAAGGCCTCCACTTGTCTTTATTTCCAATAACTTTAAGGGTTACTGGAAATGAAGAAGATTTACTTAAAGGATTACTGGAAATGAGAATGGTTACAACCGCAATGTTTTTTGCTTCTATATTGTTTTGTTATCTACAATAACAATTTTTTTCTAAAGTTGCTGTATTTGCTGACAACTTAACTTTATATTCTTGTTTTGACAAAAAGTCTTCACCTTTTGATCACCTAGCAGCAAACAACCTATCTTTATGATGATTACTTTTTTGTAACAACTTGGGGCTTTTTTTTGAATTTAACTCCAAAATAATTTCAGTTATTAACTGCAAACAACCACCACAATATTGTTGACATTCCTATATTGACAAATAACAACCCTCTCACTCTCAGAGAAAGTCTTGGAAGCATATTGTAAATCTAGTCGGACCTGCCATCTTTTTGCCAACCTTAAGCCGTTCTACCCTTGTCGTAAGATCATTTTTTACAAATACTATCATGCTCAAATGAGCTATCATCCAAAGTTTCTTGTTTCTCCGCGCAGCTGCCTTGTTCGTCAAGGTTTGTGTTTTGGAGTTATAGAGTTGAGAGAGGGTTATAACCACTATTAAGTAGCCTCCTCGTCTGTAGTGGCCTTCTTGGCCTTGAGGAGGTGAATAACAAAACAAAACAAAAAAGTTTGATCAATCAAAACCCATTCTCATTTGGCTTCATTCAATTCATCATTGGGCAAAGTTGCATTCTTTTTACTGTATCTGTCCCTTTATGTTATAAAAATTTTCAATTGTCTATAATTTTTTCTTGCACATCAACAAAACAAATGTATATATGGCAGTATTTAATAGATAGTAAATGTATGCGTAAATTTATAATTAAATATATAAAGTATTAAAAAAAAATTTCCTAGCCCTATCTATCAATCCCTGCTAAATTTTATAATTTTGGGGCCAGGTTTGTAAAAAGTCTCATATTTATCCGGGATCAGCTAAAAATGTCTCTGAGAATAGAAAATATCTCTGAGAGCATATGTTGCTTTAACATTTTATTTTTTTTGAGTACTTCAAAGAATGATTTTTTTTTGCTAAAACTGTTCAAGATGTTACCTAGTCTACTGTATTATTTTTACTTTTTTATTTCTCATTTTTATTTAGTTTTTAGTTGCTATTTTCTAAATTTATTTTGATTATTACAAAATAACTATAGATAACCATCGGTTCACTTATTACCTGGTTGCCTTCAGCTATGTCTTTTATCATTATAGAGATACAGTAGTTATGCTGCATTATTATTTTAAAAAATATTTTATTGTGTTTGATGCTGTTTCCTTTATTGTTGTGATTTTTTTTAGGCTTTGGTATCTTTTTACCATTGATTCAAACTTTTAAAAAATTTTATCAAGTGTTCTTTTTACCAAATTTTTTAGTTCCAATCTGCTTATATTGTATATAGAACATTTACATTTGGGTGATGTTGTGATTATTTTCAAAAATAATATGTGAAATGTTTTCTACATCATGAATCTAAACACAGTTTAATATAAAATAGCTGAATGTTTTAAGACTTTTAGATCACAAAAAAAATTACTTTTTTGTTTCCTTGCACATCAACAAAACAAGTGTATATATGGCATTATTTAATAAATAGTAAATGTATGCATAAATTTATAATATATAAAAAATTAATCGATGATCTATATTAGTATTAAAAATTGATATTAAAAATCAATGATCGAAACAAAAAGATTTAAATTGTTATAACAGTAAAAAAAAGGCTGTTAAAGTTAAAGAATTTTATTTTCTTTAGATTTTTTATTTAATGTTTTGATATTTGATTGATTTTCATCATATATTGACATGAATATATATTATGTATTTTATCATATATTGACATAAATATATGATATTTGATTGATTTTCATCATATATTGACATGACATATTTCATGAATATATTGACATTAAATAATACTATTTAACAAAGATATATTAAAATGCAAACTCATTCTGAATGAGTTTGTATTTTAATATATCTTCATCAAATAGTATTATTTAATGTCTATATATTCATGAAATATTTTTTTTTTTTTTTTTTTTTTTTATTATAATTCACCTCCTCAAGGCCGAGAAGGCCACTACAGTGGAGGAGGCTACTTATTTGTGGCTATAACCCTCTCTCAACTCTATAACTCCGAAACACGAACCTTGATGAACAAGGCTGCTGCGCAGAGAAACGAGTTGAGGGCGGTACTACCAGGGACGTGGTGAGGATCGAACTCCAAACCACTCGTTTATGAAGCGAGCGATCTACCACTACACCACTACCGCATATGATTATCATTCAATGAGTAATGCTATATAGCAAAGATAAAAGAAACTACTAACTCATTTAGTGAATAATACTATATAACAAAGATATAAGAAACTGCAAACTTATTGAACAATACTAAATGTTCTCTACAAATTCAAGAATAAAACTTCAACCCCAGGTAAAAAAAAAGTAAAAAAACTACTAAAATTTAAGCCAATATATATTATTTATTATTAACTTTAGCTAATTCAAAAAATATATATATAATTTTTTTTTTTTTTTCCTGTTATTTTGTTGTTGTTGTTGTTGTTGTTGTTCGTACATACATTGTATCTGCCATATTTTGTGAAGAGCACATAACTTGTTTATTACTTAGTTCTATATGCTTTCTTGATTCATAATTATATTTTTTTCAGTAAAACCATCAGCCAACATTTTTGTTAGCTTATAACATTTAAACAATCCAATTAATTTAAAATGCTCCCCACATGGACCTTCTGCAACATTTTGTTTAATTAATTCAGTTATATTTTCAAATTATTTGTTTGTTTTATTTTATTTTGACTGTAATCAAACTCTCTTATCACTTCTTATCTCTGCTAACTGTTATATACAAATTTCATGTATATTTATATCACTTCTAATCTCTGCTAACTGTTATATACAAATTTCATGTATATTTATATCACTTCTAATCTCTGCTAACTGTTATATACAAATTTCATGTATATTTATATTATGTACACATATGTCACATAAAAACTATTATTATGAAACCACTTAACATATTTATAAATAATATTAATTATGAGCTAAATGTTAAGCAACTACAAGAGACCAACCAAAAATAATAAGTTTTATTTATTAGAAACTACCAATTCTAATAAATAGTTAATAGTTTCCTTTTTTGTAACATTTTGTGTGTAATTTTCATGTCTTCATTTGAAATGAAATGTTCATATAGACACAACTACCAATTAAAGTCTCTTAATTTATGTTCATTTAGACACAACTGCCCATTGAAGTCTCTTAATTTATTTTAAAGTCTTACATTTTTTGATAGTATTTAGATTTTTTGTTCTTATAAAAAATGACTCATGAAAAAATGCATAAATGTTAAAGACTGAAACAATAACATAATGAAATAGTTTTCACATATTTAATTATATCTATGCGTAAAATTTTAATTTTTACTTTTATTCAAATGTTTTTTTTTTGTTTTGTTTTTTTATCATTTTTCAAAAATATTGAAAAATATTGCTTTTTGCTTGCTTAAGTTGTTTTTATCTTGACAGAAAAATTTTAAATTGTTTAAGTTACTTATTTAGCAGTTTAACTTTCTATTTACTTCTTTTTGTTGTCATTCGGTTATTCATTTGTCATTTGATTATTTAAAAATTATCTTTTATTTTGAGTAACAACAATCTATTTTTAACAGCAAAATTCAAAACAAGTAGAAAATTCATTTTCATCATTTTATTACTCTTTTATATACCAGTTTTTAAAATTTAATC
>NC_061157.1:4600220-4605220 GCF_022113875.1 Hydra vulgaris | reverse complement strand
CCTTTTTTTTTTTTTTTTTTTTTTTTTTGAAACTTTTTTAAATTTCTATGTAGATTTATCTCACACAAAATAAAGATGGCTCTTGCTTTTCAAATTTAAAATTTATTATAATAATTAAATAGTCTTTCATTGAGAAATTTCTAATTAATCTTCTTTAAGTTTGTCGCGCTGTGACACTAAAGGTAACTTTTTTCATTCTGGCGTAAGAATATTTATTTTAAATAAATATTTATAAATTTCTTGTAACTAAAATAGGGCAATAAATATCAATAGAAATTTAAATACTTTTAGTTTTTGTGTTATGTGTCCTAAGTTTATGTTATATTGTGACGACAGGGCGTGACATTTTTTAAAAATTAAATTTTTTAAAGACTAATTTTTATAAAAGTGTTACACAAAAAACATGTTGGTTTAACATTTGTAGTATTTTTATTGTTTTTTATTTGTGGATAAGTTTTGAAACCTCCTTTAATATAACTAACATTGTTTTTTTTATTAAACTTGTAGGTGTAAACTACGGACATATTTTACTAACACCTTTGTTATTTAGTTTTTCTTAAATTTTGTCGCGCCATTGCTGAAGTTATTCATTATCTGAATGTTTATTGTTTATACAATTCTTATAAAAAGTAAAATTTCACAAACAAATTGTTTATTTCTTTGAAAAAGAAAGAGTAGAGTTTCTTCATCTAAAATAACATCTAACCTCTCCTGCTTACAAATCATCTTGGTAAAGCTGTTAAAAAAGCAACACGTGCTCTTCCAACTTCTCCTCTTAAAAAGGCAACTGCTGTTAAACAAATTGCAATTCAGTTTAACAAAGATTTACCAAATATGCAACCAACACATGGACCTAATGCTCTTAATGATGAAACGAAGCTATGCGTCATTAGTTTTTTTAAACAAGATGGTATATCCTGTCAGGCACCTGGAGTAAGAGATACGAATGTTTTAAGAAGTAATAAAGAAAAAAAAATGCAAAAAAATTATTTAACAATGAATATAGTGAAGCATATCAAATATTTAAAAACAAACACACTGGTTTTTCAATCAGTAAATCCAACCATATGCTTTAGTGTGTGACGAGAAAAATGATAATTGTTGGAATATCTTTGTGAAGCTTGTAAAGACGGAAATTTATTTCTTAAAACATACCAATAAGATGAAAAAAACACGATAAAGAAATTACCTGGTACCTTTGGGAGAAAGTTACGCAACTTAATGGAACTAAGTACCTCGAAAAAGCAATAAAAAAAGGCAGTCATAGTTTTGTATAACAATGTTTGCAAAATGCTACCCAAATTTCAATTTTCAAATATTTTCAGTTTATAACAATTTATTTGCTTGTTTGTCATAAAAATAAATTTAATAATAAATCTTTTTTGTTATAATTAAAAAATATAGTTCTAAAAATTCATTATTTTAGGCAGAAAAGTATCATGAATAGGCGGGTGAAGTGGTGGGGAGGAGGGGGTAGTTTATAAGGATGAAGGGGGGTCGGGGGCCTTGGTTGGTGAATTTTTTTTGAATAAATTTTTATTTGGTTTTAGTATAAAAAACTATATAAAATGTTTTTAGCCCTTTTTGGTAAAATTTCAGAAAAAAAACAACTATAAAAATTAGGGATGGTCTATAATAAAAAAAATTTCAATTTTTTATTTTTTTGTTTTTTGTTTAAATAGACAAAAATACATATGAAACCGATTAAAAATCTAAAATATGTTCAAAATGAACAAAAATGTAATTTTGGGACACCCTAATATATATATATATTTATAAACTAGGAACAATAGGAAGTTACAACGAAGCAGAATTTTGCGAATTTGTAGGCTTACATATTTTAAATTTCCTAGCTAAAAAATAAAAAAAATAATCAATTATTGCAATGATGGTTTAATAATAATGGAAAAAACATCAAGACCTAAAATTTAAAAACATTGGCTTCTAAATTAAATTAAAGATTAATTTAATAAACATTAATTCTCTCGGAAATTTCTTATAAGTCTTGCAAAAAATCTCTTGAATAATTATTGTTTATTGATATAAATTTAAATCACTTCCTCCCCCATCTTCCTCCTCCCCCTTTATAACCTAAAAACAAACTTCTAATTCAATTAACAATATATTAAATCAAAACTCTTCTAATGAAGATATTTTTAACTCTTCTAAAAGTATGTATAAAGATGCAGATTTAAAATTGGTTCAACCCAACGTTCAGCTAAAATGTTTCAACAAGTATTGGAAAAGCGTTTTTAAAGTTAATTGGCAAACATTTCCCTCCCTCTGATAAATTGCACAAGAATTTTAACAGAAATACAAGTAAGATACAGCTGTACAAAAAAAAATAGAAAAAATTATAAAAGACCTCAATGTTATTTTGATTAATAAAAATGAATTTCTTATAAAATTAAATAAAAAATACTGAAAGTTTTAATTGCAAACAAATTTCATTTCCCTATTAGTGAAAATTTCTTTCATTAAATATTATTTATTAATGAATTGTTTACTCACAGAACAACCTCCATGATAAACAATATATTTGGCTTAACTGAATGCAAATGAAAAAAAAAATAGTTCTAAATATATTTTGACTGCATAGTTTTAAATGAGACTACGCAGTTCTCAATTAATTTATTAAAAGAATAAAATTTTTAATTAATTTATTAAAAATTAAAATTTTATAATTAACTTTTTGAAAAAATAATGTAACTAATGTAACTTCCTGTTTAAAAAATAACTACAGTTGTCAAGAAATTAATTGCAATAATTTCTAACTTCCAGTTATATATTTTTACTATAATTTGAATTTTTTGATATTTAGACAGGCGAAGAAATATTTAAACTAAAAAATATCGATCACTAACTTTGTGGAATGCTCTTATATACACTATCATAATTTATATTTGTATGCACATAGTTTATACACACACACACGCACACACACACACACACACGCACACGCACACACACACGCACACACACGCACACACACGCACACACACACACACACACACACACACACACACACACACACACACACACATATATATATATATATATATATATATATATATATATATATATATATATATATATATATATATATATATATATATACAGTACTGGACAATTACTATGGTTTTTTCAGTTTTTATTTTATGATTTTTATGGATCTTAATTTTTATGTTATGATTGTTTTTAAAATTACTTTAAAAACAATCATAACATAAAAATAAAGGTACAGATTGTACATTCCTGGTATATCAAAGTTTTTAATTTGGTTAAAAGGTTTGATCACCTTTGGCAGCTTTCAATGATTTCACTCTCTTGGGCATGTCGTTGATTAAATCACGGCATAACTTGGTGATTGTTTCGCTGTGGAACCAAACATGGAATAACCTCTCTATAAGCTGTGCTTTTGTAGTAATTGGAACTTTGTTTATTTCGTCCTTCAAAATGTCTAATAAATTCTCAATTGGGTTCATTCCTGGTAAATTCCCAGGCCATACGAGTAAAGAGAATCCATTGTTATGTAATCATAGCATTTACAACGTGCCCGTATCGCGACGTTAGAATTATCTCCACATTTTTTAGTTTTGAGATAAAACGATTTAAAAAACAAAAACTTTAGGAGACGGCGTATAATTTTTTTTTTACAACTTATGTTTTTTCCGCAACTTTTTTCTTACATTTCAATTCAGTAGAAAGACATTATTTTGAGGAACACAACACTATCATTAACTCATTTTTTTCAGAAAGTGGAGATAGAACAAGATAATTCTAACGTCGCAATATGGTAAGGAGCACAATCCTGTTTACATATAAAGTCCTTATCCGTGAACCATTTTCTGGCTTGAGGAACTAAACGTTTCTCCAACACCTCCATATACTTTCTCCGGTTAATCATTCCTTTCACAATATGTAGACGTCTTGTTCCATAGATGGATATCGCTCTTCATATCATGATCTCAATGAGAAACTTCATTGTTTTCTTAAGACACTCAGGCTTTAACTTTTTTCCAGACCTTCTTTTGACTGTCTGGACTCTATCATTCAATACAACAATTTTTGACTCATGTGAAAATACTACTTGAACAAAAAAAATGCCTAATAAGTTTCAGAGAAATTATGGTAGAAACATTACATTAGTCATGATCAACAAGTAGTGATTCATGTCAAAGCACCTACCGATATTAGTTAGAAAATATGATGAAACTGAAAAAAATAAAGTAATTATTATCATCATAGATCTAACTGGAAGCTAAATTAATAATTACTTTGGACAAATCTTCTTGCGTCCAACTTTTATGCTCAACGGTCCATCCATGCCTGATATGCTTCATTTTGTTTGTAAGTCTTGACCTTTTCCTTGGTCTTTATGCCTTCAGTTCCTGCTCCAACAATCATTTATTCTCTATTTTACGGATTATATTAATGTCCTGACTTCCACAGATATTTTCTTGCAAAAACATTTTCTATCTCTGAGGGCCATTACTTTGATCTTTCTCTAAAGTCTGGGGATAGCGATTCTTTTACGACCGCATTTTCCAACTCTTTCAGCTCTAATTTCTACCCTAATCCAGCTACCTTTTTTACTGCACTAACTATTTGTGTTGAAATCTTCAAATTCATAGCTATCTCCTTTTGTTTTAGACTACTATTCTCCAACATAACAGAGATTTGTGCTTTTTTTTTCTATGGCTCATGTCTATTCTTTTACCCATCACTTCGAATTGATCAAAAATGTCAAAGAATTTGCTTAACAATTATTTTTTTATTTTTTCAGAACTGAATTTGAAATTTCTAATTACAAACCAAATATATCATACACCATCGAGAGTAAAAGAAAGTGACGCAAACTCAAGTTAACATATTTCAGAATTTACGGGTAAACTTCAGCAACTTTTTCTTGTCTGCCACTTAAATAACCCTAAAATTAAAAAAACCAGATCTAAATGGATTTTGTTTGACAATAAAATAGTCCCATTTTTCTATATATG
>NC_061157.1:4522720-4595220 GCF_022113875.1 Hydra vulgaris | reverse complement strand
TTAACTTATTTTTTTTTTTGTTATAATTTTAAAGTAGTAACTAAACATTAGAGTTTCAAAATCTTAAAACTCCAATAAACTTTTATTCATGCCTGAACCGTGGGGGAGTAGTCGGGTGCAATCGACCGCCCTTATTTAATAAATTCTTTTTGTTTCACTCAAATTTTATAATAAAATTGAGCAAAATTTTATTGACTATTCTAAACTTCCTTTTTTATCAAAAACAACCTCCCTAAAGATTTTCATGGTACGTGTTAATTACACTAAAATTTAAGACGCAGATAATACTATAATTGAGTTCGTCATTATAAAAAAGGTACGAGCTAGACATTTTTCAATACCACTTTTCTGCACCATTTTGTTTATTGTAACGTTTTACATAACTGCTTGTGAAAAAGTTACAACTTCATATACCACAAGTGAGCTTTTAAAGCAAACAAATATTTAAGTCTGTTTATAAATGACACAAGCCTTATCTTATACCCCTTTCAAATTATTTTCATTTGAAATGAAACAACATTTGAAACTGTCAGATGTGACATGTTATTTATGTGACCCAACTTTATTGCAAGCTAGCCGAAAATATTTTATAAATTTTAAAAAAGTCTGGTTTAAAGAATAGTAAATATTATTAACATAATAAGTTTATGAAAACCAAAATTGCTAGAAAATTTCATAAAAATCACAACGCGAATGATCCACGACAGACGGTCACGACAGACGGTGTTTATTGCAGGGTTTTTCTTTTTAATTTGTTCTCATTGGTATGTTCATTTGCTCACAGTACTTTACTATCTGTTACTAGAGGCGGTTCTACGGATAAAATTAAGGGGAGGGGGATAAGCGAATACTTAAAAAGTACCAACTGCTTTTTAAAAAAAAAAAAAAAAACAAAGGTCCTCAAAACTAAAATTTACCAAACTCGATTGTGTTAATACCCAACTAACTGACTAAATTTGTAAAAAAAAAACGACTATAACTTGAAAATCACCTTCTTCAGGAGTTGGGGTAAGGGGTGTGTGGAGCTCAGCCCTCCTAAAATTGTCTTAATTTATTACCTTATTGTCTTACATTATTCCTTCAAGATAATGTTAATTAATTATTTTTGTCTAAAGATATAATGTAAAATACGAGGAGCTTATATCTAAAAATGTTCTGCAAACACTACAGTTTGTTTATAATTTGATCGTAAAAATATCCAAGTCGCATACTTATTTATTTTATGAATATCATACTGAGGTTGAGGGACAACAACATCATGTAATGAGTAAAAATGTTTCTACTTTCCTGAAACTAATGTGTAAAACAAATGTGTCCGTTCGTCCAATAAATCTTTAGGTTTTTTTACATCTGTTTGTATATATATATATATATATATATATATATATATATATATATATATATATATATATATATATATATATATATATATAATATATATTATATATATATATATATATATAATAAATTAGTAGAAAACTAATTTATTATTGCTCTCTCTCTCTCTCTCTCTCTCTCTCTCTCTCTCTATATATATATATATATATATATATATATATATATATATATATATATATATATATAAAGCATAATTAAATAGAAAAATACAACTTTATAATGGAACTAAAAGTTTCATACCTATCGGCAATCTTCAGCCATATATATAATACAAATCAAGAAAAAAACCGTTAAAAAATACAAAATACAAAAACAGCAGTAGAATGAGGAAATCAAACGAACTTGCCCAACTTACAGAAACTTCTGAAGTATTTGCAGACGATACTAAACTTTTTTCTAAAACTTCATCGCAGACTAGTTTCGTTGATCTGCAGGACCGTCTACGCTTAGTATACGAATGGTCAAACACTTGGTTACTTAAATTAAACATTTCAAAATGCTGTGTTATCCATTATGGTAAAACCAATCCTATGTATAGCTACTTTTTGCAAAATAACCAAGGTATAAATGAAAGCCTAAGAAGCTCTATTAAAGAGCGCGATTTCGGAGTCATTTTTACATCTAACGTCAAGTGTAGTACACATATTAAATCAGTTGTCTCCAAATCTTTACAAATTCTTGGTATGCTAAAAAGGACATTCACCACCGTTGATGAAAAAAAGACTCTCAAATTATATAAAGTGTTTATAAGACCACACCTTGAATATGCAGTGTCTGTTTGGGCCCCGTATTTAAAAACTAACGTAGCTTTGGTATAATCTGTTCAACTTGATGTTAGTGTTGATCATTTTAAAAACTTTGGCAAATGAATCGAATTGAAAGGAAGACTTCAAATTTCAAAAACTGTTGATTGGTTAATAGAGAAACAACTTTTTACCCCACCATATGGATATTAACGCTTAATAATATACATAAAATGATCAAACTATTCCTCAACTAATATAATTCTATATAAAAAAAACGATATAAGATCTATACCGAATTCGGTACCTATAGGCAGGGTCCACCAAAAGGGAGGGACAATTGAAGTATTTGCCCTGGGCATCACAGTCTATGGGGCATTGTATATGTCTTAAAAAAATTATTTTAATGATAAAAAATTTTAGCTGATAACATAAAACTTAAGCTAATTCTGTGTACTAATTTCGTTATCCCTTTAAACTTTGTTTACATTTAAAATAAGATAATTATTACTTTACAAGGTTTTCATTTTCTATTTGAACACAAGCGTTTTTTATTGGCCTTTTGTTTGCTTAATAAAGTAAAAATTGTCTTCTTATTTATCGGCATGTAAAAAAGCGATGGATTTTATTAGGAATTAATTTTATAATGCATTCTTTATGTCACAATTTTTCTGGCTTCAAGAATTTTAGCTTTATTAGTAAGAATATTGTTTTTAAATTTTAATTTATGTTTTGCATTATTTTATTTATAATTTAAAAATCAAAACTAAAAGTTATAATTGGATAAAAATATGGATTACTATTTTCATAATTTTTTGTTTGCAATTATAATCTAATCAAAAATTGTTCAAAAATGGGAATGGAAACTTTTTGGAGCTTATTGCTAAGCAAGGCTACAGCAATGGCGCTAATATGGCAAATATTTAAAACAGACTTCAAGCTTTGGCAGAATAATCTACAAGCAATTTTTATTCCTTGTTCTGCTTGCAGTTTGAACTTATGTGCAGTACACGCTATTGAATTATCGGCTTCTGCAAAATCCTATATTGGAAATATATGAAAAGCTATACAATCTGTTCAGCTGCAGCCCAGTTTGTTGGAAAATTCTTCAGGAGAAAACAGAACAATCATTACATAAACTTTCTGATACGCGATGGAGCTCAAGGATTGAAGCAGTCAAGCCACTAGCAAAAAAGTCAAGAACGATCTTGAAATTACATCGTCCAAAAGACTTAGACCTTCCAGGCAAAAGTAGTAATGAAGTATTTTATCTAACTTAATGCATGAATTTTTTTGAATTTTTTATTCTCACTAATTCTTGGTATAAATGTTTGATGGTAGTTAACAACGTCAGTCTTTTTACTCAACTCACTCTTGATGATTAAGTAAAGATTCTAAATGACCAATTGACAGATCTGGATTGAATCCGTTTGTTTTGCGACCTTATTATATCTGAAATAGGCAACAGAAGTTGCAAAGAACTGGAAATTTACTGAAATGTTTTCTATGAAGAGAACGCAAAAAAAGAAGGTCTTTCCTGATGAAACTTTGAGTGTTATGTCTTTAATATTGCACTCGAAAATCTGACTAGTTAAATGAGATCAAGATTTTAAGTGAAAGAGGAATGGTAACAAGTTTTCCTTCCTTTGGTCTACACAGAATAATGAAAGTAATGAAAGAGGAAGGGTAACAAGTTTTCCTTTCTTTGGTCTTCACAAAATCTCAAATAGACAAAGAACAAAGTTTAAAAGCTGAAAATCTATCAAGATGTTAACCAGAAGACTTATGTAATTTTCTGATGAAGTTTGGCATTTTTTTTCTCCGTAAGAAGAAATATTCTAGCCAGCAAAAAGCCTGGTGAACTTCTTAATGAAGTTTATGCAAAAGGGTTGAGTTCAATATTTCCACAAGTTTGTGTTTCACTTAGAATTTTTCAAAAATTGCCCGATTCAATATCTGAAGCTGAAAGATCTTTTAGTAAGTTAGCTATCATCAAAGATTATCTTCGTTTCACAATGGACGAGGAGCAATATTTCTACTTGATGATTCTTTCAATTGAATTAGATTTAGCCAATAACGTTTCTAATGAAGAAGTTGTTTTTGCCGCTAAGAAGGTCCGGAAGATGTGTTCGATATAAAGACTTAATTTTACCATAGTTTGCTTTTAAAAACCAAAATTAATTAAATGTGATTTCAGGTTTTTTATGAAATTAAACAAAAAATAATTATACTAATTTATTTGGCATTTGTAATTTTAAGACCTGAAGTATGATAGGGCATCCATTAAACTTTTGGACCCGGGCATCACAAGAGCTCTAGGCGGGCCTGTCTATAGGATTGTCTTTAATGGCCGTAGTTGCCAAATTATTCTTGCAGCATTTGGAAACAAATGCTCTTATTATAGCTGAATTTGGTCAATTTTTACCAAAGACTTACAAAAGGGACAAATCTAGCATGACTGTAATGCTAGATTTGACACAATACAAAATCATGGTAAGTTTCTAGAATTATTAAACGAACAAGATCCAACAATAAAATGTACTTCAGATAAAGAAAATAATAAAAAAAATTAAACTTCTTGGATATAACCAACACTAATAACTCATACTATGACTTTAAAATCCACCGAAAGTTGATTATCAGTAATATACAAATAAAACCAACATCAAATGTTAATCCAAAAATAATTATGGGTGTTTTTTAAAGGTTTTGTATCTCGTGCCATTAAAATTTGTTCCAAAAAGTATCTTGATGATGAAATACATTTTTTAGTGAAAATGTTAGCAGAAAATGTACACGATAAATTAAAGCTTGAAAAAACTGCCGAGAACTATATTCAGAAAAGAAACAACCTTTCTAAAATAAGTTATAGTAAAACAGAAACATATTTACATATTTCTGTTTTACTATAACTTATTTAAGATTGTTTCTTTTCTGAATGTAGTTCTTGGCAGTTGGAGCTTATATGCAGTTAAGCTTCAATGGCCGCTAAAGGTCCAAAACTTAGAAAAGAACTTAAACTTTACAACGTAAGAATAATTTTTACCACACTACCTCGTTAAAAAATATCTTATTCAACAACAAATCAAAAATTATTCCCAATAGTAATGCCGGTGTCTACAAATCACATGGCCTTGTGGCGGTATATACTTTAGTAAAACAAAAAAGTAAGTTTATACGAGATGCATTGAACTAGTGGCGTAGCTACCTAGGAGCTACGCGGGGCAGTGCCCCGGGGCCCCTCAAGCTCAGGGGGCCCTCGAATTCTTACCAGAAATCTGTGTAAGAAAATTGCATCAATTGCTTTAAAATAATGGTAGGCCCAACCTTTATATAACAAAACCTTGAATCTTCTCTGTTTTGTTTTATTAGCCAAACCTACACCAAGTATTAATTGTAATTTATGTTGTTACTGTTTAATTTTTTGATTACCTGCCCTGCAGTGCACAAAAAAGATCTTGAGTAGCTTAGCATTTTTTAAGTGTTTGTATATTTCATATTTTTATTTAATAAAACCTAATCAGTTTACATCGCATTGGGGTCCCATTTTTTAATTTGCCCCAGGGCCTTTGGTTACCGAGCTACACCACTGTATTGACCATCAAAAATACTATTTAAAAGGTTAACGGGATGCATCTGGATCAACCAAACATAAGAGTCTAATGACGATCTGTGCAAAATAGGTCAAAATATTGCGAAGAAAAATTTAGTTTGTACGCAGCTGTGGTTTTATGCTTTTTATTTTAAATGTATGTAGATCGCCTCTCACACTCTAAATTGCTATTTATTAAGTTTAATATTCTCAACGTATTTCAACTTAACTTTTATCATATTATTATTCTTATGTTCAAAGTTGATAGAATAACGGCAGCCATATTTAACTCAATTTTCGGAAAAATAAATTTTTACCATCACGTTTTTCAGTAAACAATTACATTCAACTTAAAATCTACCACTCTCCTACTAAGTTTATAATTGCAAATAGAGGTCCTAAACACGCTTTTGAATAATGAGCTAAAAACTATTTCTTTTTTATGCAAAATACATTATAAAATTAATAAATAATAGTTTTTTATACTAGCGTGATTTGGGATAAATATACAAATGCAAAATCACTCCTTTTTAAGGTTCTTTAACGGTAGCTTTTTTTTTTTTATTTTTTTTTATATATTAAATAATAAATCTTTATTCTGTATAAAAAAGTATAAACATGTTGATACTTAGACACCCATTAATATTATAAAGCCTATATATAGGAATTGTTGACATGCTTTCGAACTGTTAGCTCTCATGCTAAATGCATGTTATTTAGCAACATTACACTAGAGACTAATATATTTTTATGTTTTAATAAATGTATTTATGTATCATGTTTTACATGACAATTATCAAGCGTAGCGCAGCTGTTAGAGCGTTACTCCAGGGGTTCCGAGTTAAAACCCCTCTCGAAGCACATAAAAATTGTCGATAAGTTGGAAATAGAAACTAATTAAATGTTAAACCTAATATAGCGGTGCTTTGTGATGAAACCATTAGAAATCAAATAAACTTAAAAAAAAATTGTGTTCTAAATATAGTTCTAAATATGTTCTAAATCAATGCATGTTCTAAAGTGCACTGTTTTAAGATAATTTTATAAACAACTATTCAAAAATTTATAAAATTATCTTATATACAGCGTACATACCTTTGTCTAAATATTTATGGAATGTTCATGTCTAAATATTTATGGAAATGTTCAGAACATTTTTTAAAAAGACATAAATCACGTTACTTATATTTTATTTATGTTTCTGATTTTCCAGTTTTTTTATAATTTTGTAATACCTATTTAATATATATTTTCTATAAATAAATTTTATTAAGAAATAAGAAAACATGTATAATACTATAACACTATATAAAGAATATATAGTAATATAAAGAATAATATAAAAAATATAATGAAATTAAAGCAATACCATAAAATTAAGCCTGTGCATGATGGTAATTATATATGTAATAAAGCTAACAGGGGCGATTCTAGATATAAAATTAGGGGCAATCATAAAAAAATAGGCTACTCTCAAAAAAAAATGGTTCTCAAACCCCAAAATACCTAACTGAAAACTTTCAAATCTTCAGTTAACCGACTATATTCCTCAAAAAACCGACTATAACTTGAAAATGGCCTTCTTTTGGAAGGAGGGAGGAGTTAACAAAAAAGCAAAAAATAAGAAACTTCAAGTTAAAACATTATTACAAAGCATATCAATTCCAAAACATAATATCATATATCATAATATCATATTGGAAACAATGACTAAACTTCCAGAAGTAAATGGTTATAAATATTTGATAGTATTAGCCTATTATTTCAGCAAACTGAAATAATAGGCTAACTTTGAAAACAAATTTAAAGCTGAACCTCTTTTTGATAAAATATCAAAAACTGTGGCATTGTTCCTTTATAAACTATATGTATGCGCAAATGTTTTGAAACACATTGATATGCTAAACTGGATAAAGCATGACCGCTCATGTCCTTGAACTTGGGGGAGAGATCAGTTTGTTGTAAGCCCAGGCAACAGTAAACAAAGAGACAATTACAACTCTAAAGTAAAAAGAAATTGGTCTTGGAAAAGAAATAACCATCCTGAAACAAGCGGAATTAACAAGCAGCAGAGTACTAACAAACTCAGTCACCCTAGTGAACATCGTAAAAGGGGACACAAAAATAACAGACAGAGATAAAGCCATTTTTGTACAAGTCACTCGAAAAATGAAAGAAAGAGAAAAAAATGAACATAACGTAACTATAACCAGAGTCAATGAATGTGGATTTAGAAGATCCAGAAGAAAGAAAAAAGTAAGATAAGGAAAGCATCAAATCACTAATAGCTGCTCTAGGACTCAAAGAAGAAATTGCCAAAAGTGTACGCAGAATAAAAAAACAGCAGCAAGTAGACTTGTCAAACAAAACCAATGTAACCATCACATTTAACCAAATGTAACCAACACATTTTCAAACACGATAAGTGCAACTATACGACCTCCACTAACAATGGTAGTATACTAGATAACTATAATAGCCAAATTGAACTGTTAAAGAAGCGTATCAGCATATGTCTTAGTCAACTGCCCCCACATAATTTTAGTAAGTGAAACATGGTTTACAAGCCGATCAGTCCCACATCTGGACGATTACCATGTATTTCGTAAAGATAGAGAGGGTTATCACGGAAGAGCCGCAATTTATGTTAGCAAAGACCTACCATCTGTTGAAACTGATTATAGAGAATTAACAGACACAATCTGCAAGTAAACTTGGCGTTCGTTAAACATAAATAATGAAAACATTCTAGTAGGGTATTTATATCAATCACCATCTACCTCAAAATATACAGATGATCTGTCAACTGATGCTGCAATTAGAAGAAGCATTAACAAGTAAAAGCTACTTGTTGACAAAAATTCAGCTCAACACTCATCTGCGGTGACTTTAACCTTCCAAATGTGAAATGGTTTAATGGTAATACCGTATGTGTAACTGCCCCTGAAAATAATCCATCTGTAAAATTCATTGATATGCTCGACGACAGTTCCCTTACTCAACTAGTTGACTTTCCTACATTCATACATGCAAATGGACAATAAAAAATCACTCTCGACTATGTGATATGTGACCACAAAAATACTAGGTATCGTATTTCTCGACCTTTCACGTTCATTTGATTTAGTAGGTAGCATACTAGCATAACAGCATACTAGCCATATTGAAAAACTGAGAAAATATGGAACAACAGGTCAACTGCTTGCATGAATTTGCTCATTTTTAACAAATCGACAAGAGCGAGTTGTTCTAGGCGACACAATAATTAGGATGGGCACCAGTGTCTAGCGGTGTTGTCTAAGGATCCGTGCTAGGACCAACTCTATTTGCCATCTTCATTAGCGATCTCCCAGATAACATTAACTCTTGCTGCAAAATGTTTGCGGACAACACCAAATTAATAGCACTAATCCTGACACGAAATGAAGAGCTTGACACTGCAAGTCTGACATCAACAAGATATGTGATTGGTGCTGTACTTGGCCAATGCAACCAAAATCGTAGTAAATTGAAAGTGATGGACATTGGACGAGCAAAAAAATCAACGACATACACTTTGCTAGATTCACTATCAGGCACAAAAAGAGATCTAACAACAAGATGATAAAAATAGACCTTGGAGTCACAATAAACCAAGATCTTAAGCCAGAAAAACAAGTCAAAAAAGCCGCATTGATCGCAAATAATTTTTTTGGACTGTTAAAAAATACATTTATATAGCGAGATCCAGCACTATAGAAAAAACTCTATAAAAAATGTCAGACCTTTTGTAATATGCAATATGCACTTGGTCACAAAAAAGGACCAAAAAACACTTGAAAAAGTTCAGCGACGAGCCACCGAGATTGGAAACGCAATGAGGCAACATAGCTATGAAGAAAGACTAATCAAACTCAATCAAACTAGTCTAACTTTGCGTTGACATAAGGGCGACATTCAACTATTTAAAACATTAAAAGGAATCGACAAAGTGAAATGGTGTGTACCATTTACATATATAACACTTTTACCTACTTTTTGCTAAATACATACTGACTTTAATTTCACGTTTCATGGCTCAGGGCATAAGACCTATGGTTTTCGAATCTAATTGTTAATTTGTATTAAAGTTTCTTAAACTTAAAATTTAACCTTTACAAATTGCTTGTTTAAAATGCCGCTTAATTCACAAGTTTAAATAGAACTCTAAGCACAAGTTTAAATAGAACTCTAAACTCAAAATGTGAATCAGAATGCAGAGAAATATTGGAGAGAATTTATTCTAAATTTACGAAGCCAAATAATATTGATGTAGAAAATATTATAGGTGTAGACATTTGCTCAAAAGACTTTTTTAGCTTCAAAAGTTAAAATATTTATTCAGTTTCTGTCATTTTTTTATAGTTCTTAAGCTTATCGTATTTTGAATTTTTTTAAATAAACAGTTGTAAGTTTTATATTATAAAAAATTCAATCTATTAATAATAAACTTACTGCTTTTTATAGACAGAGCTTTTGAAAACATGGTAATTTTTTGATAGAACTTTTAAAAACATGGTTATTTCTTGATAGAGCTTTTAAAAACATGGTAATTTCTTGATAGAGCTTTTAAAACATGGTTATTTAAAAAGAATGATTAAAAGATTGTTGACATCAAACTACTATTAAATGCAGATTTTTTTACGACCATCAATGGTGAATGTTTTGGAGTAAGTTGATTAAGTATTAAAAATATTGGAGTAAGTCGATTAAATATAGTTGACATAAATAAATAAAGTTTCAATTCGCTTTTAAATCTTTTAACATTCTCATCATTTTAAATCTCTTTTATCACATCCTTTTAAAATCATTTTAAATTCTCTTTTAACGCACCCTTTTAAAATCATTTTAAATTCTCTTTTAACACACCCGGCTTAATTTGTATTAAAATTTCTTAAACTTAAAATTTAACCTTTACAAAATTGCTTGTTTAAAATGCCGTTTAATTCATAAGATTAAATAGAACTCTAAACAAAATGTGAATCAGAATGCAGAGTAATATTGGAGAAAATTTCTTCAAAATTTACGAAGCCAAATGATATTGATGTAGAAAATAATATAGGTGTAGACATTTGCTCAAAAGACTTATTTAGCTTCAAAAGTTAAAATATTTATTCAGTTTCTGTCATTTTTTTATAATTCTTAAGCTTATCGTATTTTGAATTTTTTAATAAACAGTTGTAAGTTTTATTTTATAAAAAATCCAATCTAACAATAATAAACTTACTGCTTTTTATAGACAGAGCTTTTGAAAACATGGTAACTTTTTGATAGAGCTTTTTAAAACATGGTTATTTAAAAAGAATGGTGAAAAGATTGTTGACATCAAACTACTATTAAATGCAGGTTTTTTTATACGACCATCAATTTTTTATTTTTATTTTTTTGTAGCAATAAAGTGCTTTTAACTTTTTTTACAAAAATTTTGCCATTTTTGATATCAATTTGAGGTTTTATTTGGTATAACATTCTTTGTACACAAGGAAGGAAAGAGTTAAAACAAGCTGTTCGTTATTGAAATGATAAAAACTGGTTTTAATTCCTTAGTGTTCTTCGATAACCAAACATTACGGCAAGAGAATGTCTATAATCAGTTTTTAGCCTTTTTTAAGTATAAATTATTATGTCGCCAAATTCTTTATCGAAGTATTATACCCCATATACGAAAAATTAAGTTCGGTATTCCCTTATAACACACACCCTGCTTAATTTGTATTAACATTTTTCTTAAACTTAAAAGTTAGCCTCTTTGAAACTATAGGTTTTTTTTTTTAATCTTTTTTTTTTGATGTTGTTAAAGGTTTTTAAATAATTTTTCGGCCTCTTTTAACACAATTATCATGATCTTTTAGTCCTAAAAAAATGGAAAAAGTTTTTAGCTTACATGGATATATAACTTTGTATTACTAACTTTTTCAAAGTTTAAAGAAACTACAAAAATGAATAACCAATAAGGTACAGTTTCTTTTGATGATATGAAGTTATTACCAACTCTATTTAAAGAGTCCACCTGCAAAACGCGCTATATTACAAAAATAAAAATGTTGAGTTAATTCTATTTCCACGTTCTAAATACTTAAATCTATCATCTATTTAAATACTGGACCAATTAAAAAAATTTTAGTTCTTAAAATGGACAAAGAAAATATAAATTTCTGTTGATGCGAAACTAAAAGTAATTTAGTTTTTTGTTGTTTTCTCAAAATCAGTTTACTCGGATTTAGCGCGTTTTGCAAATCGTCTTCTCATTTAATGAAGAAAGAATTCGTTACGAGAGAAAGAGCAAAAAACATATTTACAAAACTTCTTACAAATGTTCACGAATTCAAGAACATTCCTATATAAGATAAATAAACGTTATATCAGATTAAAAATTTAATCACGCATTAAATTTAAATACTAGATTTAACGCAATTCTAATTGGAGAACAAATTGCAAAACAAATGAAAAATATATTTATATTGAAAAAATAATTTTGAAAAATTGGAAATATTATTGATAAAGCCTTCGCTATATCAAGTAAATCTGTGCTGATATTTTTTTTTGAAGTTTGAAAAAGAAAATTGAAATCAAACATTTTTTGGGGGTTTTGTTAATTTGAAATCACAAACTGCTGAGCATATTTTTAATGTCCTCATGTAAGCGTTAAAAGCAAATAAATTTTCTATGGATTTTTTAAAAGAAAATTTGACTAAATTTTGTTGCAAGTACGATGCTCAGTATTGTAATTTTAGAAGAATAATACAAAACATTTCTTGCGTAATAACTTGGCATCGTTTAAACTAACGTCTTTAGTTTGTTTTCATCAATCAAATATAAATAAATACTTTTGCAAAAGATATCAAAAGATTTGTGAATTGGGATTATGAATTGAGATTATGAAGAGATTAAATGTTTACAGAATTAAAGTATACTGGCCAAACCGCTTTGCAAACAAATTTTTTATGACAGATTTAACTCAACTAATATTCTTTAAGGAATCATTTTCAAAGTTTTCATATAAGAATGATCTAAATTGAAAAAAAATTGAAACCAAAACAGAAATATTTAATTTACTAAAAGAAAGTGAATTTAAAAGGCATGGATAGTCGAAGAAGTATAATTCAAATATCTAACTCATGTTATTTGGTGCTAAGTTCCTATGAACGATTTCAGTGATTATGTAAAAATTTTAAAACAGGAAAAGAACAACTGCAATAAATGAAAAAACTAAGAGTAAAACACTATTAAATAAAGTGAAGTTAAAGCAGAACGAAAATTTTCTTTAATGAATAATATTTCTGAGAAAAAGAAAAGAGTTAATCTTTCAGTAAAACATTTTTTTAGTTAATTGAAAATATCATTAAAACGCCACTTGAAAAATCGGATCCCAAAAAATATCTTAAAACTTGGTTGAGGTATCATTATTCGGCTAATGTTTCTAGAACTTGAATCGGAAGCAAGAAAATAAAAGTAAAGAAGTTGTAAAGAAACTGTTGTAATGATGCAAATTCTTTTTTATTATTCCATCAAAAAACTCTGAATGCGTGCAAAATTTTAATTCCTCAACCTTAATAATTTATTAATATATCTTTTATATTTATTTTATTTATAAATCGATTTATTTAAAGCATTCGAAAAAGATTCTGAAAATTTAAATTTGGACCTTTTGAAGACATTTTAACAAATAATACTAATGTTTTTCAAGAAACTAAAATGAATTTAAAAAAATAAAACGTATTTTAATCCTTATAAATACAAAGGAACAAAAGAAACCAATTCTTTTTCTTTATTTCATATAATTATTAGAAATATAAATCAAAGTTAAAAAGTTTTAAGAGTTTAGAAGCAATACGATATACATGTTTGACGTCACATCTCTTTTAGAGATTTTGTGAAGAAATACACTTGATTTTAACTCATATTACGAAATGTTTAATTAATTAGTCAACCATGAGAAATTAGAAAAAATGGAGAAAAATTGGATGTATATGGCTAACATAAAAACTCATATAAATTAAATAAATAAAAAATTGTGTTCATCAAAATCTGAATTATCTATGCAAGTTTTATACATTGAAATAAGGTGGCAAAATAAAAACATGAAAAGTTTAGTGTGCTTATTAACCGCCGAGCGGTAAAATTTAATTGTGCTGCCGCGGTGGAGTGTTTCAGAATTAAGCGTTTGCTCGAATTAAGTGTTCCGATGTTAGGTTCTAGCTCTTGCTAATTTGCGATTTCGGACGGGAAAGAAATTTCTTTATTAAATGCTCTTATGCAGAGCTCTGCTCCAACTCTGTTCAAATATTTTTTCGAATATATATATATATATATATATATATATATATATATATTATATATATATATATATATATATATATATATATATATATATATATATAAAAGTAAAAAAAATTAGTCATCAAAATAAACAAAAAACGAAATATTTTCTTCTTTTAATTTTACAAAAATTAATCTAATTTATTAATTATAATTTCAGATTTAAATGCATTTTATTTTCTTCTTTTAATTTTTGTAAAATTAAAAGAAAAAAATATTTCGTTTATTGTTTATTTTGTTGACTAATTTTTTTTACTTAATGGTTATAAACATATTTCAAGTTATATATATATATATATATATATATATATATATATATATATATATATATATATATATATATATATATATATATATATATATATGTATATATATATATATATATATATATATATATATATATATATATATATATATATATATATATATATATATATATATATATATATATATATATATATATATATATATATATATATATATATATATATATGTATAAATACTAAATACTAGTATGGATAAAACGCTTACAAAATACTCAAAAAAATAAGCACTTTTAAATAATTTAAAAAAAGTGAAGTTAAATATAAAAGAAGAAGTAGGATATAAAAGAAATATTTTAAAACTATAAAAGAAAATATTACGCCTATAAAAGAAAATTTTTTCAAGTGAATATTAATGCTTTTACCAAAAACTCATATCTCAGTAAACGATTGCAAAAAATTAATTTTCCGTAAAAATAATACGGTATTATTAAATTAATGATATAATGGAATGAAAAACAAACTTGTTGTAAAAGTAATATAGTACGTAATTAAAGATATAATGGAAAGAAAAATAAATTTGCTGTAAAAATAATACCGTAAGTATTAACGATATAACGGAATAAAAAACAAAATTGTTTTAAAAGTAATATGGTACGTAATTAAAGATATAATAGGAAAAAAAAAATTTGCTGTAAAAATAATAGGCTACATAAATAACGATATAATGAAATGCAAAACAAACTTCTTGTAAAAGTAATTTGGTGCGTAATTAAAGATATAATGAAAAGAAAAATAAATTAGCTGCAAAAATAATATGGTATGTAATTAACGAAATTATAAATGTAAATATCATTTGATTATTATACTTTAAGAAATAAATATCAAGAGACAATTTTTTCATTAATTAAAAATTTGCTAAAAAAATCATGACCACGTCAAATTCATTTCAAATTTATCCATAAGTAGCGCTATATTGCACGATTTTTTTTATGGAATAAATCACCTGATTTATTCAATGGAATAAATCAGCTGATTTTGGTCACGTTTCTAGTAATAAACAAAATAACTTTTGCAGACCTTTGATCTCCATATTCAGTAAACGAACGGATTTTCTTTAATGCACAAATCAGATATGTCTAGCAATAGACATATATTAGTGCATTCTGCTTTTTCAAAAATTTGTTAAACATTTAATTTGTTATTTGAATCTATAACCATTTTACATAACATTTTTTTTTACAGAAAATAGTTTGGCTCTTGAAAAAAAATTAACATAACACACTGTAACTAAAATATTAGAAATCAAATTATTGAAGATTTTGAAAAAATTAGCTTTCTATAAGTTTATTTTTTTAACAACAAAATCAAAAGTTTATTGGTGATATCAATCTCAATATATTAGATTATGAAAAAAATATATATATTAAAAACTTTTTTAACACCATTTTTCAAAATAGCTATATTCCACTAATCAATAAACCAACGCGAATAACTAAGGAAAGTTCAACATCCCTAGATCAAATTATAACAAATGAATTTATAAATAAAAATATAAGAACAGGAATATTTAAAACTGACGTGTCTGATCACTTTCCAATTTTTATCCTATCGCAAAAATGTATATATAATGCCCAAAATGAACGGGAAAAAATAATTAAAACACGTTTAATAACCGACAATTCTATTAGTCATTTTTATAAGCTTCTATCCTGTGTTAACTGGGACACCCTAAAACTAAATCTAAACGCCAATAAAGCGTATGATATTTTCCTAACAGAGTTTCTTAATCTTTATAACAAGGCATTCCCAGAAGTTACTAAAGTAATCAAAACAAAAACACTTTTAAACCCTTGGATCACGAAGGGCATTCTTAAATCTTCAAAAAAAAAACAACGCTTATATAACAAGTTTCTTAAAAAAAGAACTCTTAAAAATGAAACTACCTATAAAAACTATAAACGGCTATTTGAGTCAATCTTAAAACGCTCAAAGAAACTTTACTATTCTGAACAATTAATAAAGCACAAAAATGATTCTAAAAAAACTTGGCATATTATTAAGGAGGTAATTGGAAAAAAAAGCTTATACAGAAATTTACTTCCTCTAAATCTTAAATTTAATAACAAACAAATTGTAAATAAATCCTTAGTCGCTGAAACACTTAACCAGTTTTTTGTAAATATAGGTCCTACTTTATCATCTAATATAGCAACTACTCAATCACACTTTAGTTCGTACTTAACCTCAACCAACCTTAATGTCATGTCTAATTATAAACTTACAGAAAAAGAATTACTAGACGCAGTCTCTTTATTAAAACCCAATAAAAGTTTAGGATTTGAT
The DNA here is from genome assembly GCF_022113875.1 of Hydra vulgaris. NCBI lineage: Eukaryota > Metazoa > Cnidaria > Hydrozoa > Anthoathecata > Hydridae > Hydra > Hydra vulgaris. The sequence goes on along the minus strand of NC_061157.1, from coordinate 4,578,541 downwards.
GATATAAGTAGTAATGTCATTATCAAATCAATAAAACAAATTACAATTCCATTACTACATATTTTTAATTTATCTCTAAAACAAGGCGTTTTTCCAGATAACCTAAAAATTGCAAAAGTAATTCCAGTGTTAAAATCAGGTGATCCTTCCGATGTTACGAATTATAGACCAATCTCAATTCTTTCTTGTTTTTCTAAAATATTAGAGCGGGTTATGTATAATAGACTATATTCCTTTTTAAATGTTAATAATATTCTTTATCATAAACAGTTTGGATTTAAATCTGGTCATTCAACTGATCATGCAATCACTCACCTTGTTCATGATATATTTAAAGGGTTTGATGAAGACAAGTATACCCTAGGTGTATTTATCGATTTAAGTAAAGCTTTTGACACTGTCAATCATCAAATCCTTCTATCCAAACTGAAAAGTTATGGTATAATAAATACTAATTTGTCCTGGTTTGATAGTTACTTGACTAATAGAAAGCAGTTTATTTCATATGATAGCGGAAAAACGGAATATAAGTCAATCACCTGTGGTGTTCCTCAAGGATCAATTTTAGGACCACTTTTATTTCTAGTTTATATTAATGACTTATATAAATTTTCTAACATTTTAAACTTAATTTTGTTTGCAGATGATACAAACTTGTTTTATTCTAGTAAAGATATCAGTAAATTATTTCAAACAGTAAACAAAGAACTTGAAAAATTAACCCAATGGTTCAAATCAAACAAACTATCTTTGAACATCAATAAATCCAAATACACTTTGTTCCATCGTCTTCATAAAAAACAAGATATTCCATTAAAACTTCCTGATCTTTTTATTGATAACGCATTATTAAAAAGAGAGCAATCAATAAAGTTTTTAGGTGTGGTTCTGGATGAAAATTTAACCTGGAGGGACCACATAGGTCTAATTGAAAATAAAATATCAAAAAATATAGGTGTTTTGTATAAAGCCAAGCAGTTTTTAAATCTATCTTGTTTAAAAAACTTATATTTTTCTTTAATTCATTGCTACTTAAATTATGCAAACGTTGCTTGGTGCAGCACAAACGCAACAAAAGTAAAAAAACTGTTTAGTAAACAAAAACAGGCTATAAGGATAATTACAAACGTAGACCGTTTCTCTCACACTAAAACATTATTTAATAAACTTAATATTCTAAATGTATATAAACTAAACCTTTACCATATTCTTATCTTCATGTTTAAACTTGATAAAAAAATATCACCAATGTTATTTAATTCACTTTTTGAAAAAATAAACCACATATACCCTACCAGATTTTCAAAAAACAATTACATTCAATCCAAAACACATTATTCAGCAACCAAATTCTCAATTGCAAATCGAGGTCCTAAGCTGTGGAATACAATATTAAATAATGAGCTGAAATCTAATTATTCTTTAAACCAGTTTAAAACAAAACTTAAGCAATTACTGATGATACATGAAAATGAATTAAAGTTCTTCTAAAAAGCTTTTTAAAACAAAAAGCAAAACAAAAAGCAAACAAAAACAAAAATTAACCTACTAATTACTCTTTAATATTATATTTAATATTCTAAACAATAGTCTGCTATTGTAAATGTATTTCTTATCTTATAAGTTCTGAATTTACAAACGATTTTTTAAGTTTTATTATTTGAAATACTAATTACTAAAAATATTGTAAAATTTTATATTTTCAATTTTTATTAAAAAAAGTTATTGTAAATTCTTTTTGTAATATTAATACTTATATATCATCTTATTTTACTAATCAGTTCTTAAATATAAATACTCTTTGAATTACTAAATATTTTAAACGTTATATATTTTATTTTTTACATTTTGTTAAATATTTTATTTGATGAATATGCATTTTTTTGGGGGGGCTTAATGATAAGATGAATTTTGTCTTCTTCAAGCCCCAGTCATGTAAATATTTGTTTTTATAAATTACGAGTGTAAATTATTTTCAATCGGCAAATACAATACTGAAAAAAAAAAAAAAAAAAAAAAAAAAGCATTTGAAAAGGTAGATCATCTTATTCTTTCAGAAAAATAAAAACACTACAAAGTGTCAATTAAAAACTTTTATTAGATAAAAAGTTCTTCTTTTTTTTTTTAAACAAACAAAATGTTTGGAACTTCGCACGGATCAATTCTTGGTCCTAGTTTTTTTCTTGGTCTGTATTTTAAACTAATTTTAATCAGATTTAAATGCATTTTATTAAAAGTTACAAAAAGAAAATCCTTTTGAATCATTTAAAATTAGATTGAGTAATTTTAAATGATACACAAATTGCGAAAAATGATTCCATGCGGTAAAATTCTTAGGAATACTGATTGCTAAACGTTTATCTTGGCTTCGCTACATAAATTATATTTAATCAAAAATTAGTTAAACAATTGGTTTGATGTGCCGAATATTTTTCGCAAGTAACTTCAGAAAGTCTGAAACTAATATTTTTTGCTTAATACATTTGTCCAAATATAACTTTAGAAGGTCTGGAACTAATACATTTTATTATTCTAATATTACATTGGTTAGTATTCAACCAAAAAACTTAAAGAAATATTTTCTTGACAAAAACATACAAGTACACTTATAAATAAGAAAAACAAATATGAACACACAAAACACTAATGATAGACACGCAATTGATGATTATCTATGAAATCAATATTTACAATCACTTAATTTTTTACGTATTAACGCAGCCTAATACCAAAAACTTTAATGCTAAATTTATGAAAAATGTGAACAAAAATAACATTTTAAAATAACATTTTAAATATATATTTGAAAAATAATCAGAATATATTGCAAAAAGGAAACTGGTTTATACGGATATTCGAATAGCTTCTTTATATTGTGTGAGAGAATTTTTTCACAAGAGAATTTTTCGAAGTTAATAGAATTAATTTTAGTTTTTGGAATTAACTCTTTTTGTTTTTGGAATTAACGACGTCAGACGGAAAGTTATTCCAAACATTACGAGAAAAAATATTTACGTACATCAAGTTTACACTTTAATTTACGTAATTTGATTTTGTGACCTCGAATGTAAATATAGTTGTTTATTAAAAATAAACTTAATATATTAAGCGTTGTTTTGTAAAAACAATTCAGCGCTAGAATTTTCACATGCTTTTATTCCAACTTTTTAAAATTCTCAGACTCGGACTATTATCTTCCTTTTGACTTAGTAGTTTCCAAATTACTTAAAAGCTAAATACATTTCCAAATTATTTTAAAGCTAATACATTATTGCTTTTCAACTGATGCTTTCATAACAATTTTCCTAATAGAAAAGTTTTTACAAAAGTTAAAGATGCATATTTTAACGAAGAACAAGTTAATATCGATAAACCACATGGTTTCAATTTAGGACCTTTTTTTTTTTGATTTGCATCTATGATCTACCTATATATCTGACATTATTTGAACCAACCTTTTTTGCAAATGACTCAATACTTATGACAAGTGATATCAATATAAACCATCTAATAACAAAGACTCAGCCAGCATTAAATAGTTTTATCGAGTGATGCTATGCTAAAACTAAAGCAATGATTTAACAAATAAGAATACATCTAAAATTATATTGCTAACATCAATCATATTAAGTGATAAGTTTAAAATTGAAATAGTTAATAACCTTTCTTTGCTTGGTGTTATTGTAAACACTAAATTACATTTTACGAAACACATAAAATAAATAAGAGCGAAAGAATATCAAAAATTATTCTAAATTAAAATTTGGTTTGGCCTTCAAAGTTCGTTTACAATTCTTCAAAACATTCATTCTACCTAACTTAGATTACTGCTCAAGTCTTATAATTTACTACACGAAAAAAGAAATAAAAAGCTTTAGCAATGCTTACTATATGATTTTATTTTTACTACTCAAAATTAATATTCCAAACAAAGATATTTCAAATCAATCAACAATTTAAAGCACACAACCTACAAAGGTTTCATCGTCGATTTTTATTCAGAGCATTAAAACTATTCAATAAAACAATTTTTTACAAGAAACCAATAAGCTTATTAAAACAATTTGATTTTATTAACCTTGATGACATCAGGTACAATACTCGAAATAAAAAAATTTTAAACTTCAAAGTGTCCAACAAACATGATAAACAATCATTTAAATCTTTTTTCAGCAATCATTAAGCATTGCAATAACAATATCAAATTAACACCAAAAGAATTTAGCGATCTATTTTTACAGAACAACATCAACTCAATTATATCACATACATTAGGTTTGATGTCAATACAAACAGAATAAATAACTATATTGACTTTTATGCAAAAAAATTAGAAAAAAAAAAGAATAATTAGACATTTATATTTTTTAACATCTTTTATTTTGTATTTTCAATAATTTTTTATACTACTTGTATTAAAAACATTTTTGTTCACCATGGTAAAAGACATATAGTCCATAGAATAAAAGTTAAGAAATGATTGAGAAGTTAAGTGGTTGCTTTACATTTTTTTGCCAACAAAATTTAAAAAAGGTTTTTTACTCCTTATTTTATCAACTGAACCTATAAAAAGGTTCTAATTTGGTTAATGAAGGTTCATAAAGGTCCCATTTTGCTGACTAATAGTATAAATATATATTGAATGTTTTTATTGTACGATTTATGATAAATTTTTATGTTTTGTTTTTTTACTCATTTGTCTTATTCTTTTGTTTTTAAAATTGTAAAGGTTCTGATGATAAGATCATTATGATCTCCTTTGTTTGTTTGTTTTTGTTAAATATAATATGCACTTTACGACAAACGTAAAGATAAAAAAATGATGTTAGATATACATAACATAATTGAATTAATTTAAATATAAATAATGTTAACATAGGCATAGATAACATAAGTTGCACGCAGTAGCGATCGTCAGATGTTATAACCGTAAAAAACATAACGACATAAAAATATATACTATTTTTACATTTTATACTAATATTTATTATTATTTCACTCGCAACAAAATAGACAAAGCGAATGCAATATTATGTGCGGCCACATAATATTGCATCCGCTCTGTCTATTTATAAGCAGGTGATCCTGGCTCGAAACGAGCTCTGGACATATTTTTGCGTCCCGGTAAGGAAGGAGGCGTGAACTTCCTGATTAAATACTCTTCCGCGGCGCTCTGTGACAAGACCGTTAGTATTCTTTTCACACCTAAAAATAATAACAAAAAAATATATATATATATTTATTATTTACCAAAAATAATATTGTTTACCTAAAAAAAGGAAAAAAGATATGTGAAAAACATTTAAAAGTTTTTTTTGACGCTTACCATGAGAGATATTATGAGGTATTGTGGTTTATCCTCCTCCAGCTAATTGCCATATAGACGCCACATTACCAAGGCCCGCAAAGACAGGTTCGGCTCTCCAAGAAGCGTCATAACCCGCTCTACGGACCAAGAGTAAAGTGAGTTTAGTAAGAACGAAGGTATGTTAGAATGAAAGACAGAAGTAGTCGTGTTAGAAAGACAGCATAGAGAAAGCGGACAGGATTGCACTCGATGTTAGGAGGTGCAATAACGGGAACACAAATACGAAAATGTAGTTTAGATGTGTTTTTTTCCGTCGAGATATTATGAGAGATACCATGAGAGATACCATGTACCATGTATGAATAATTTATGAGATATTATGCATGTATGAATAATTTACGAGATATAATGAGAGATACCATGAGAGATATTATGAGGTTTTAAGATATTTAGATTTTAAAAAAATTGCTGGTAATAATTATTTTAACTAAAATGGCAATAGTTATTATTGTGGTAAAAGTTATTACAAATATGCTACAACATTGTGGTAAAAGTTATAACAAAAATGCGGAAGTGCATTTATTAACAAAACAATAGATAGAAAAACTTTGTAAGTAAAAGTTAGTGAAAATCCGGATTAAGTGCTTAGTCCTTGCTTTTTATATAAAGTTCAGTGTTAGTTAACAACGGAGCATTCTATGCAGATAATTTATGTTTGATTCTAAAACCTAAAAAAAAATTACAACTAAAATTTTAGTGTAGAAAAGATGAAATATAAGCTAAAGCCCTTTTACTTCTTACTCAAACTCTCAAACAAAGTAAACACGAGTACAACAAAAGTTATGCATTATAAAGTCAAGATGTTGAAAATACTGAAATGTGGCTATGTGTGAGGTGTGCAGAAAAAAGGTTGGAGCAAACTATATTGTTCAACTTGGAAGCAATGGGTTTTTAATAGATAGAATGTTTTATACATTGGCGCTAGTTGAAACTATTTTTTTATTTTGTGGAATTTTTTTTCAGATGTGTTAATTAATGGTCAACTCATTCGATAATTGTATGCTCTGGTGAAATGCTTTCTTAATATCAAATTAATTTCTATTAAACATAACACGTTCAAATATTTTTGATAACCCAGATATAAGTCTATATTTAGAGATTAGTTATTCTTTTCTTTATTGATTCATTGGGCAGACTTTAATTAATGAAAAAATATTTCTTCATTTTATAAAAGTTTTATAAAGTTTCTTGATAATTTTTTAAAATTTTCTCAAAATATAAAACAAAGTTTTATGTAACTTTTTTTTGCTGTTGTTTTAAAAAGATATTTAATATTATTATATTAAATATTTTAATATTTTATAGATACAAAATTTTATATATTCCAGCAGAACCGGTAATTTATTTATTTTAAAGATAAAATAATATCTTCAAATTTTGATTGTTCGAGTTATAAATTGAAATCTTTAAATACCTTTTTCATATCAAACTGTTTTTCGGTAATTTTTTAACTATAAAATTGCTTTTTATTCCATTTTTAATTGATTTTGAGTGATTCTGATAAAATTATTCATTTTTTGTTTTTGTTTTTATATTTGATGTTTTTTCTTTCATAAGTTAAAGAATTATAGATTTACATTCAACGATTCTTCTTCTTCTTCTTTTTCTTTTTCTTTTTTTTCATCTTCTTCTTATTTTTCTTTTTTCATCTTCTTTTTATTTTTTTCTTCTTTTTCCTATTATTTTCTTCTTTTTTTTCTTTTTTTTTTTCATTTTCTTTTTCTTCTTCTTTTATCATACCATTTCCCTCGGTCAAAAGAAAAGAAATTAGGCTTTATCTTCTTAATATTAAGGTTTTCCCAAAAATTCAAGTTTTATTTGATTCAAGCAGGTTCATTTTTTGACCGTTGTAACATATCTTTTCAAACTTTATTCAGTTGCTGGCCTGTTATCTTTGTATTTGCACTTATTATATTAATCATGCTTCTTTTCTAGTTTCTCATGTTTAAATGACAGTTAGTTTTATCGTCATATTTTATTGCCTTGTTCTATCGCCATGTTCAAAAGAAAGTCAGTTTTGACATGTTTTATCGAAGTATTTAAAAAACAAATTTTTTTATCGCCATATATAAATTTATTGACATATTTTATTGCTATGTTTAAAAGACAGTTAGCTAGTTATCTTGAATTTTTTAGCAGGACAGAAATGTTTAAGAAAATTTCTTTAGGAAGTTATTTTTTAAAAACTGTTTTGTAATATATTAAAAACAAAACAATTTTTGCACTATAAAAAATATGACGAGTTTTAATATTGATTTCATTTATTTTTATTTTACAGCACTCCACCCAAGTATTTGTTGTTAATATTTTACAGCTCTCCACCCAAGTATTTGTTGTTAAATCTTATGTGTAAAAAAAACTCATCAAGATGACAAGACGGATATTCAAAAAAAGACGGATATGCAAGAGGGGTTTGCAAAGAGCAAAAAAAATTTTAAAATACTTATCATAGTTTATTTTAGTTTTATTCAGTTTTGAGAGGCGTTTTAAACACGTGATCATTTTTATATTTTGACTTATTGATTTAGAATTCAATACCTGGAGTTAAGATAAGCACCAATTTTATAATTCTATAAATCTTAAGCCTAGAGCCTAAGGTCTCTGAACCCTGTGTATACGTTCTTTTTATATTTTCCTAGACCTTGATTTTACCAATTTAAAGAGCTTCGTAAAGCATTGATAATTTATTATATACTTATTTTCATACAACATAAGTTAAGAATTTTTTTAATACTTCTATTATGATAAAATCTATAATCAAATTATTTTAGTTTCATTTCAAGTCAACGTCACTGTCTCATAATATTTATTTCAGTCAAAACAACTCAAATATTAAATATTAAATACACAGTGGTTAAGAAATGATTTTTTAAACCACTACGTATTTGTTGTTGTTTACCTATTAAAAAATCAAAAATTGTGAGAATGTGTGAATCCAAATCAACATACTATTTTGCCGTTTAGGGTGATAAATTACTCTGTACAATAAATAGAAATTCATAATAAAAAATGATTTTTATACTGTAAAAATAAAAGATCAAAAAAGTAATAGCTAATTCATATATTTCTTCATAAAATTTTTATATATAAATGTTTTATATATACTAAGCTATTAAAAATATACTTTCAACAGAAATTAATTCCAAAAACAAAAGACGTGGCGTGCCAATTAATAAATAATAACGCAAGTAATTTAAATTAAGCCTGCCTGACTGAGTAACGAACCTTTTTTATGTTGCCATGACAATATGATACACCACATGTGGTTCTTTTTAAAAAGGTGTTGCAATAATTTTTATTTACATCAATTGGTTAGCTTGCCACTCAGCGGTAGATGTAATTTAAAATCTCCACCAGCCCCTCCTTCTTCAACTCCTGCTTTTATCTTTTGAGACTGTTATAATGCTTCTATACCGAATGTCATGTTGATTTATTTTTATTATATATTGGTAATATTTTAAACAGGTATTATTATTTCACATTAAATATAACTTTATATTTTTGTTTGACAGTATTTTTTTAAATAAAAAAAAAAGCCATACGTGGATAACAGATGGTAAAGAAATAATTGATTTGTTTTTAATCGTTAAAAGTTATCATTGGAGAATCTTAGGCGGGCCTTTAATATGCTCTAATATGCTTCATGCATAATGTTTTCAAATTATTTATATAAATCACACAAAATCAAAGATTCGTATCTAACCAATATAAACAACAAGAAATGGATATAACAATTAGCCCTGCGTTTGAAACAATTAACGGCTTTAACATTCATGTAATTCAGAACTTGATGTATAATAAAACTTAAATTACATATACACATATACATATATATATATATATATATATATATATATATATATATATATATATATATATATATATATATATATATATATATATATATATATATATATATGTATATATATATATATATATATATATATATATATATATATATATATATATATATATATATATATATATATATGTATATATATATATATATATATATATATATATATATATATATATATATATATATATATACATTACAATTTAATTTTAATTGAGTAAACGCCATCTTCAAACATCAAAACGTCAAAGATTTGATTGACTTGAAAGATATTTTCTTGACAAATAATATTTGTAAAAAATTTTAATCTGTAAAATATTAAGTGAGAATTATAAACCAATTAAACAGCTTAAATATTTCACATTTTTGTACGCGATCTTAGAGATATTGAAAAAGATTTTTGTTATAAGAAAATTTATTTTTATCATCATTTAAAAAAGAAAATCTTTAAAAATACATTGGCGCTGCTTACTTTTTTGTAAGTCATTTATATCTTATAAAAACTTTGCTCACGAGTTTTTTTTATTTCTTTTCTTTGTCGCCAAGTAGTTACTTCAAAATTTTAATTAAAATGACGATGATTAGAGATATGAACTTATTTTTATTTTGAGCTTTATTGCCGCCTTTTATTCCGATTAACAATAGTTATCATAACAAAAGAAAAAATAGTTTTAAAAGAATTTCCAACAAACAAGCAACCTTTCTTCCTACGTATTGCTTACTATAATTTAGCTGGTTGACATATGTTTCATTTTATTTTTAACAACAAAAGCGAGAATTTGATTTTAGTTTAATAATCTACTTGTGTACGAAATGGTTCATTCAAATTGTACCTCCTTAAAAGACCATTTTAATGATGAAAACGATGCTTCAGATATTTTGGTTTTTTGTCACACCTTAAACAGCTTTAATCCGAATGTAACTTCTGCCGAAAACTTTTTCAACGGGTTTTGTTGTTTAAATGCAAGTTTAACCAAACTCTGCGTCGATTTTATAAAGTCATATGTAAATAACCCAATCAATCTTAAATGTCCCAAATCTTTTGATTTTAGAGAATACAGCTTGTACACATATCTACTGCTATCAATATGTTTGCCCCTCGGGCTGGTCGCAAACTCTTTAATTCTTTACGCTGTTTTACGTCACCGAAGTTTACCGAGACCAACCGGCTATTTTTTGTGTAGTCTAGCAATTGGGGATATAGGTGTTATATTAATGTTTATTTGTTACGTGGTTTATAATCATTGCAGCAAAAGCACTCCGGGCAGAGTCTATTTATTTTTGATACCATCATTTAATATTTTTTTTGCCGCAGTATCTTTACTCCAGATAAGCACGATCAGCGTTGAAAGAGCGATTGCTGTCTCGCTTCCTTTAAGCTATTCAAAGTATATTACTTCCTACCGAGCAAGGTGTTCAACTCTTTTTGTTTGGGCTATAAGTGTAGCTCACTTTGTTTTATCTGTTATGCGGATAAATTTAAAATCTAAAACATACGAAAACTTTTTTATAATTTTGTGTAAAGTAACATTACTTTTTGTACCAATGACTGTTGTTTTATTTTGTTACGTACTAGTTCTTTACAATGCGTATCAGCAATTAAAACAAGAGAAAAAACGATTAAAAACCCTCTCATCCGTTATGTGTCCAAGGATAAACGAAAACAAGAATATGCATAAAAAAATTTATAAAAACTTGCGACAGAATCGCTTTAAAGAATTAAAAATATCTTTAAATATTGCGGTTATAGTTTTGCCTTTCCTTTGCTGCTGGGGTTTTTTTACGTTTGTTCATGTATTTGAAGCAGGAAACATTAAAATTGAAGGAGTTGCTAATTGGTTTATAAACACTTTACCTTTTATTGTTTCGAGTACAAATCCAATTGTTTATTTAGTACTAACACGCTCCTTGAGAGAAACCGTTAAGTCACTTTTAATTTTGAAAATTTCAAAGTGGTTTAATTATCAAGAGAGTGAGCGAATAACATCAACAATGACATCAATGATGACTAAAGAGTACGATGAAAATAATTTATAACAAACTTTGCAAAAAAAAAAAAACTACGCAACATTTTAATTCAGTCAAGCTTTCTAAATTCGTTCCTGGCGAATGAATGAAATGGTTGTCCAATGCAGTTGATAATCTTTGTAATTGGATGCGCAGCTCAATAGCTAACTCGATGCAGTACAAAAAATTAGAACTTGGAGTGAAAAAAACTTATTCAAAAACAGCTTTTTAAAAACAGACCTCTTCTCTTAAAAAAGTTCAAACTACGCGCATTTTGTGATATTTTAATTTTATTTTGAAGCTTTAACGTAGTTTTTCTCGCTGGTTTTTATTTGTTTATAGTTCTTTGAAGATTTTTTATTTGTTTTCACCAAAAATTACTAAAAAAATTTTAAACAAAACTTTTTGTCATTTGAATGAAATGTTCAACATCCCAAAACCTAATATATTTTGCATATTTTTTGATATCTCTCTGATAAAGTTTACAGTTGTATAAAACTTTAAAACTGTTTTTGAGGTTTAAACAATATATATATATATATATATATATATATATATATATATATATATATATATATATATATATATATATATATATATATATATATATATATATATATATATATATATATATATATATATATATATATATATATATATATATATATATATTTGCATGAGTATTACAGTGACTGAGATTTTATAAATATTAATAATGATTTACCGGATCGTGATAAACTATTTTTTTGTTAAAGAAAATTTGAGTTAGCTTGGTCATTTGTTTTAATTTTTTTTAAATACCCATTTTTTTTAGACAGAAATTGTAAAGAAAAGACAAATATTTTTTTAAAAACGAAATAGGTTTAAACATATGGATATCCTGTTATGACTTTTTCAAACCCGTCCCTCAATCATTAATTATGTAGTCATAAAACGTCTTGTTTAACTAAGTAAGAATTTGTTTTGAATTTTAGAGGAAATAATCAAGGAAGTGCACCACCTTTAATCAGTTTTTTTATATTTTGTAAATAAAATGAAAATGATTTTTCGTAATTAAAATTTTGTTATTAGGAAGGATATTTTAACATAGAAATATTTACTCATCCCTTAAAAAAGTTTTTTAAATAAACCAATTAATTTTCAAAATATCCATTTTTAAATGAAATAGAAAACTAGATAGAAGAACTTAAAATTTCACGGGTAAATTCAAATAAAAAATATATATATTTGATTGTCTTTAATAAATATTGATTAAAAACTCATGAAAAAAATATTTTTTTTTAAAATTTTCATATCTTATTAAAAAAAGGAGAAGTTCTTTGATTATCATTGATATTCAAGACCTTTAATATAAAATAAAAAAACAATTTTTACTAAAACTATAGTTTACACTTTTTATTTAGTAAAATTTATCAATACTATGTTAGTTATCATTGTTTAATTTTGATAAATACGCAATAGTGTAATTTTGATAAATATGCAATGGTGTAATTTTGATAAATATGCAATGATGTAATTTGGATAAATACGCAAAAACTAACTTTTGGTTGCGTAATCTGAGGTCAATAATTTCCGAGGTATGCGAAAACTCATAGTTTGATGCAATTTATATTAAGGTTGTTGTAAGGTGATTTTTAACTTTATTTTTGATGTGAAATATAAATGGAAAGTAGCCAGTAATATCCACTTAACTGGAATGATTTAAAACTATATTTTTCAAGTTTGCAGTAAAATTGTTGTTAAAAAACATGTTTAACGCACAATGATACAAACTTTATACAAGCTATTAGATTATAGACATTGAATTAAATATATCAATTAATTTACGTATTTATATGTGTTTATTATGTATTTAATCAAGAAGAAACGACCAGATTATTAAATTTAATCAAGAAACAGTGGCCCAATTGTATTAGAATTAATTAATATTAGAGCGGCAAAAAAAAAATTTCTCCTAATTCTTAATTAAAAAAGGCCAGAGAAAAACATATGGCTTAAATTAATGAAATTTTTATCCTTATAGTGTTGATTGGGCAAAAGCTGCCCTAACAGCAGTTTGTGAACTTTATAATTTTATATTAAAATATTAACTATTTAAAATGGTCTATTTTTGTAAGATGAGTAAAGTATTATATTCATACAAAAAAAAACCGGAAGCAAAGATATAAAAATTTCAAATTTCTTAAAGGAACAGTCATTATAATAGAAGAATAAACCGAAACCGACGAAACCGTTATTCCCGGTTGAAAAAAAAAATAAATTCATTTATTACCCAGTTGGCGCAGGACTTAAAAAAGGTTTTTTTAGATCCCGTGCCTACTGGGTAATAATAATAAAAATGTAAGTAATTTATAACAAATAATTAAGCATTTTCAAGCAGGAAAACTAACAAAGCTCCGTCATGATAAATGTTAGTCTTTTTTCCTTGTAACAACTTTAAAAAAACATTTTAAAATTTAATTTAACAGTTTTTTAAAATTGAACAATTTTAAAAAACTATTTATTCTTTAAAGTTGTTTAACGATGCAGGAGATATAATGGAATTTGGGAGTAAATTCCAGTTAGGTACAACGCGATTGTTGAAGAAAACTTCTCGTTAGGCACAGTTAGGTTTGTCTTTGACAATAGTTGTTTGCAAGGTAGTGTGGTAGTGTGGTCATGGTGAAGACTATGTGCGAACCAGGTAGGTTGTCAATAAAAGTGGTGTTAAAGCAGTTGTTAGTTCTTTTGTCTAAGAACATAGCTTTACACTTGTCTATGTTAAAACTCATGCTTATGGTCCATTCAAGGACCATGAGCATGAGACAAGGCGGTAAATATCATTTTTGGAGAGTTTGATAGTCAGAGGTGTTCTTTATGACCGCTATTAGTTTCGCGTCGTCGGCGAACAACTTACGAACGTGACAAGTGAGACAAGTGAGCGTGTTGTTAATAAAGATCACAAAAAGAAGAGGCTCCAGAACAGAACCTTGCAGAACTCCACTGAAAACCTCCCATCAATCAGAAAAGTAATTACTTTGTACAAATCTTTGACTGCAGCCAGTTAAGAAGGCTTCTATCCATCCACAGTTACTTGTATCAAACCCATATGCGCATAATTTGACAATTAGAAACTTATGACTAATTTTATCGAAAGTTTTAACACCACTTTTATTGACAACCTACTTGGTTCGCACATAGTCTTCACCATGACCACACTACCACACTACCTTGGAAACAACTACAGCCTTTGGCAAGACCAGCTCTGAGCGCAATCTCGGCATCATTTTCAACAACCAAATCAAGTGGCGGGATCAAGCTGCACGCGCTGTTGCAAAGGCTAACATGGCGCTAGGTATATTAAAAAGAACCTTTGACTATTGAAATATAGCTTTCGCATTCTTTATACAACTTATCTTGAATTCTGTTCATCCGCATGGAACTCTCATTATCGCCGAGACATTGACGTTCTTAATGCAGTCTAAGAAAGATCCTCTAAGTTCATGCCTCATCTCAGGCCCTCAAAGTATTGTCAAAGACAAACCGCTATAATATATATATATATATATATATATATATATATATATATATATATATATATATATATATATATATATATATATATATTATAGCGGTTATATATATATATATATATATATATATATATATATATATATATATATATATATATATATATATATATATATATATATATATATATATATACATATATATATATATATATATATATATATATATATATTTTAAATATATTTTAGGTGCTTCATTTTGTTTGTGTTGTTTTGTTTAATACATCATGCCAAATAAAAACTCCAGATATGAATGTTTATTTTGCAACTACAAAGTATTTACAAGTAACCAATTACGGATTGGCGGTAAGGATATACAAATATAAGTATGATAAACATAAGTTCTAAAATATATGAAGTAAATAAAAATATGGTTGCATACAACTTCGAGATATGATTAAAATAAATATCAAATACAACAATACAATAATGTGAACGTATAAAATAATCCGAGAAATATATCTCTATATTCTTCTAATTAAAATTGAAGTCAGTATTGTCATTGAGTACCTTTTTCCTTGACGTGTAATCATCATGAAAAAATCAGTTGCATACGTGGTATATATGTATGTGTTACCTTATTATTAATATTATTATTATCATTTTTATCAATTTCTGTTAAAAGTTAAGTTAATTTGTTTTTTTTTAAGGGTGTTTTTTGTTATTTTTATATTTAAATTTTTAACTAGAATTTAAATAAATTCCTTACATTTGTTTAATTTGATTATTGTAATTTGATAATTTAGCTTTATTTTCAGAGAGTGTTCGTTGTTTAAATTTATTACTGATTCGTTCTGGAAATTATTTTGTTAAAAAAGTGTTCTGTAAAATGTTCTGGAACTAGACTTAATTTATATTTAAACATGAAAAGTATATTTTGATAAATATTTATTTGAATTATATTTAGTGCATTCATTTGTTGCAGTAAGGTGAGCATGAGTAAAATTTGTTTTTGTTGTACATAAGTTTTGAAGCGTAAGTAAAGTGGTTCTAGTTTAGATTTGTGGGTACTGCCCCGTGCTTATTTGGCATAGATAAGATAGTTATGTATAAATTAAAAGTAAACAAGTTTTGAACTTTTTGTAAAAAAAATGGTCTAGCCTTGTAGAGTAAACCTATGTTCTTTGATACTTTTGTGTTTATGTAGTTTATGTTGGGTTTCCAGGAGATGTGTTCATCAATTAGAACTCCTAAAAACTTTGTGTTCAGAGCTCTTTTGATGGTTATATTTTCTATATTAATTGTTTGTAGGTTCAGGAGTTTTTTGTTGATTAGGTAAGAGTGGAATAGTAAAGTACTTAGTTTTTCTATATTGAGTGACAGTTTCTTTGATTTAAACCATATATCAATTTTTTTTAGTTCGATATTTTTTTTTTCAAAGAGGTTTTCAATTGACTTTGATGAGTAAAATAAGTTTGTATTGTCGGCAAATATTATAGTTTTAAAGATATTAGAGGCATTTGGAGTTTATATAAATAAGAAACAAAATAGGAGCATCAATGAAACCTTGGGAATTTTGTTTTTAGTAAATTTGAGTTCCTTTTAGTAAATTTTAGCAGAAAATTAAATTCGACTTTGGTGAATTTCATCAATATCTTTTTATGATCCTTCACGAAGCGCCATATAAACTTGTTTCATATTTTCTTTGATCGCTATCACAACTCTGATATGACTCTTCTATCCGGTATAACTTAAAAATTAATTTGTTATTGATGCGCACTTTGATTTTAAAGTTATAAAGATTTCTAAAGTCATAAAGACACTGAGTTATTCCACAAAATGTCACAATTTCCTATGCTGACCACCAGTGAATAGCTACGTTTTTTTATGACTAGATATCATATAACAAGAAATAATTGTTCTTGATGACTGGTGTAATTCCCAATAATGAAGCAGCATTTTGCTTTCCAAATATTTTATAGATTTCTTCCTTAGTAGCACAAGCCACTAGCTGAATAATTTCTTCTTGGGTATTTTTGCTTAAATAATGCGTTTTGTTTGAATTTTCACCTGCTTTGGAAACATGATTTTTATAATTGGGTTAAATTTTTCATAAATTCAATTATTTTTAGGAAACTTCCACTGATTTTTTTTTCAGTTTATCATATGATTCTCTAAATGCCATAATTTAAATGAAATTGATCCCATCAATCACTTCAACTCACTATGGTAGAAACAATTAGTGGCATCGGATAATACTTTTCCGTCATTCAAAATTATCCACAAAAAAAAACAGAATCAAATAATATTTGCTAATTTTATATTATATGCTAATATTATATGTAAGAAGCACATTTGTCAGCAGGAAGACAAAAGATTTCTACCCCAAGGGCCATCACGAAGAAAATCATAGAAAGAGTCTCATTCAGCTTTAAGGTAGCTTATGGAGGTACAATGATCAAGGGATTTTGAGGATAAAAACAAAGTGATAATAGTTTTAGAGAAATCAAACCGAAATCAGAAGCAATTATGGGTGAATGTGGAGAAACTAAGCACTAACTAGGATCAGATACGAGATATAAGTTGAGTAGAAAAGGTAAATGATTCGGATTGTCTAGAAAACGAGTTGGATAACTGACTATTTGCGTTAGAGATTGAGAAAAGTAAAAGTTGTAGGCTATAACGCCTGCAGAGTCACTGACACTAGAGCCAAGCCATTCAGTGTGATGAAAATTAAAGTCATCAACAACAACAATATTGGCTAAAGGATAAAAAGATAGGGCTCGTTCAGTTTGATCAGATGAAGGAGAAAGATAAAGAACAAAGTCTTGAGATGAAGGAGAAAAATAAAGAACAAAGAGAAAGCCAATAGAGTGAAGTGCTTCTAAACAAAAACACATAAAAGAATACTTTGTCGATTCAAATCTAGTTTCTTAACAAAAGGGTGAGTTCTTACGAATGTAAATGCCCAGGCCAAGCATGTGACATTGTTGTCTTTACGAATTAATGGAAGATAACCATCAATACACAAGATGAGACAGCCGGAATCAAATTAGTCTCAAAAAGAGCAAGTAGGTCTGGTGAACTTTTTAAGAGATAAGGTCCAACAGAAAAAAAGTTACTTTGAAGACCACGAAAATTAGTGAATGATAAGTTTAGAGAACTTGGTGATAATGATCGTTTTTTGAGCTTTAAAGTTTTTGGTAATTTAGTCATTAGTAAATTTGTTAAAGCACATGACTTAAACCGCAGGTAATACTTACTATTTAATAAATTATTTAATTGCCTAAGCAATCGCCTCTCACTATTAATAAATTTTAAGCCTTAACAAATGAGGCCTCGACAACGCACACTAAAAGTACGAATAGAGACACCATCCATGCGCAACATGGCACTGTTAGTACTCTGTTATTGTATTGCATCTGTTGATGAAAGTTCGTGAAACCTGACCATCAGCCGGCCTTAGAACCATAAAAGTGAGTTTTAGAGCTGTACCCTTAATAGGAGATTATAGAATGAGTTGCCTTGTTATAAAAATAAAGACACAAACAAAACCCATACATTGAGTAAAAAAGATTCAGCACTCGACATCATTAGTTGGAAACAATGTATTATAAATACATCTGCGCCAGCCTAATAGATTAAGAATGTTACTCGTCTTATCAATTATAAAGATCAATTTGCTTATTGCCAAACCATTATTATTTCAAATGAAAATTCTTAATATTTACCAGCTGAATACTTTTAATATACTTTATTTTATTTACAAATGTAAAATCAACGCATCTCCTGTTTCTTTTCATAATCTGCATACCTTAAGGTGGCACACAACTGAAAAAAAGCAAGTTTTTTGAAAAAAATCAATTTTTAGATTTTCGGTTATTTTGATTCTATAACCATTCCTTGAACATATAAAAAAAAATTAGTCTCAAAAATGATATAAAAGTTGATTTAGTATCATTTTTTTTAATTGAATATCATATCAAAAGTTGATTTAATATCATTTTAGTAGATGATTAAAATAAATTCCCTAGCAACGTCTTAGCAACCATCAGTCATAGGAGTTTTTCTGAATTCAAAACTGTAAAGCACCATCACAAACTTGTTATACGCAGACTCTTGTTAGTTTTCCGTTTTAAAAGTCATATTTCAAAATTTTATTTAAGAACAAAGAGTGTTTTTAATCTGTTAATGTTAGTCTTTTATACTGAAACTTTTCTCTCATTTTATACCAAATAATTTAAAAAGTGATTTCAATTTAGTTGGAATAAAGTTATTTTTAAATGAATAAACAAGGAAATAAAACTAAACAAAATTTATCAAGAAGGATAAAACGAAAATGGAATGGTGTTGTTGGAAATAAAAAATCATCTTCTACTTACATCTTATCATCGACGATGACATCGTCCACAACTCAAGCAGCAAGTAGCTGTTCTAGTGAAAGAAAAATCAAACTCAAATACTCGAATACATTTGATTCTGAAAAGATAATTTGATTCTTAAAGAACTTATACTATATGGCTGAAAGCAGTTGTTTTATGCAGTTTTAGCTATAAGTTATAGCTAAAACTGCATAAAACAACTGCTTTCAGCCATTACTTTTAACAGATGTTGATTCCAGTAGAAAAGGATTTGCACATTTGTTTCAATTAAAATGTAAACACTGTGATTATGTTAAAAGATTCAATTCATCAAACAAATCAATAAATGTTAAGTTTGATGCAGTAACAGCTAACTCACCATATGATGTTAATATTCGTGCAATAATAGCTTTTCGAGAAGTAGGCTGTGGTTATGGAGCTATAAAAACATTTTCACCTTGCATGAACTTAAAATGTGTATCTGAAAATGGATTTCAAAAATTAAACAAAACTATTATGGTAGCTTATAAAAGTGCTTCAGAGAAAAGTATGTTCTTAGCGATTAAGGACTCTAAAAAAGTTGACATTGCTCAGGATATACCATGTTTATGAGTTTCAATTGATGGTACATGGCAGAAACGCGGTCACAATTCATTGCATGGTGTAGATACTGCGATTTCTGGTGATAAATGCATTAATATTTATGTTTTGTCAAGTGCTGCATAGGCTGTAAAATGTGGAACAGTAAAAAAGGAACTCCAGAATATCAGTGTTGGATAATTGATCATCAATGTTAAATAAATCACAAATCTTTGTCTTGAAGTATGGAGTCTGCAGGAGCAGTAACAATTTAATAGCTCAGTTAAAAAAAAAAATCTAATTTATAAAGAGTTTCTTGGTGATGGAGACACTTCTTCATTCAAAGATGTCAAAAACTCAAACTCTTATCAGGATTTTGACATCACTCCAATAAAACTTGACTATGTAGGTCATGTGCAAAAAAGATTGGGTACACGACTTAGAAATTTAGTCAAAGCACACAAAGGCACTAAAACAACTTTATCAGGTAGAGGTAACCTAACAGAAAAATGTATAAATTCTATGCAAAACTATTATGGCATGGCCATTCGTCAAAATGTCAACAACTTGTATGCTATGAAAAAGGCAGTTGATGCTATTTTATTTTACCAACTTTGAAAACCAGCAAATGCAACATCAGTTTTGCCCAAGAGGATTGACAAGTTGGTGCAAATATTGGGCTCTAAATAATACAAATTACAAATCAAAATCATGTATACCTATCTGGATTAAGAATCTTATTTTACCAATCATCAAGGATCTTCAGGCTGATGATCTTCTAATTAAATGTTTGCATGGAATGACGCAAAATGCCAATGAAGCATTAAATTCTATTATATGGTCTCGCATACCAAAGCACACATTTGTTAGTAAGTCTACAATTGAAATGGGAACATATTCAGCAGTGATACATTATAATGATAGTGCTAATGGTGTATTAGAAGTTTTGAAATACTTTGGCTTGAATTGAATTGTTACATTAGCTTCGTCAAGTAAAGTTGACAAAACCAGAATTCAACATATAAAGTCAAAGCCAACTGATAAAAGTTAAATGCAGAGAAAAAAAATAAGAGCAGTTAAAAAAGGTTTCATAGACAATCAGCAAATAAAAGAAACAACTGATAGTTACATCTCTGGTGGATTTTGATAATTTTTATGTTCTTATATATTTTTTTCTTATTTTTGCTTTTTTCTCAATATGTATTTTTTTAAACTTTGAAACACATTTTCTCATTAACAAAACAGAATTACATAATAAGATTTTCAGGATTTGTTTATCATAATATAATACTTCATTTAACCCTCAGAATTTTCATAAAAATTTATAGAAAGTGAAATATTAATGTTTATAGTGCTGGATTTATTGATGTTTCATATATATATATATTAGGTGATTTTGTTAGAAATGCAATATTTCATGAAATAATTTAAGTCATAAAAATTCCCACGGTCAAGCAGGGTGAAATATGATTAGGAAGCTATGTTCAAAATTTTAGTTTCAGTTGTTGAGGACAAATTAAGTTATTAGGTTTTAAAGATTTACTAAAAACACATGTTTTACAACACATTTTTGGCCATTATGGATAATAAAATTAACTAAAAAAAAAAATTATCATGTTTTGTTATTTTATTTTAATATAAATTAATTGTCATTAAAAAAAAAAAATCAAAATTTTGATTATTTACAAAAAAACTTATTTTCAGTTGTGTGCCACCTTAAAAGATAAAAATAAATATAACTTAAGAAATGATAATCTAATTCAGAAACCTTTTCCTCAAACTAATTTTGGAAAGTCATGTATTTCGTATAGAGGAGCTTTTCTTTGGAACAAAATAGTTCTAAAAAGTTTTGATTTTTCCCATGAATGGAATTATCTTTCATTCAAAAAAAAACAAAAGAAACTATTTTATAAAATTTAAAGACATTTTTATATTTTTAAAAGCTTCTCAAAATAATTATGAAGCTTATTACATAAGGTAATATATAATAGTATATCTGATCCACATCTTATTGGTTTATGAAAACAGTACTTTTTAAAATATTTTTGTATTTATATATAAAAGTATCAAGAATTTCTTTATACCAACTTTATTTATATATTCTTGCGAAATTTTTTTTTTTTTTTTTTGGTTATTTAGGTGCTCCCAGAAGTCCTTACGGTCTTATCACGGAGCACCGCGGGAGAGCATTTAACTAGAAGTTCGCGCCTCCGTCTTTACCAATGTCGCTTATTGGGCTAGAGCCAACGTCAAACCTAGGACCTCTGGGTTCTGAGCCAGAACTCTAACCACGATATATATATATATATATATATATATATATATGTATATATATATATATATATATATATATATATATATATATATATATATATATATATATATATATTGTTATATTTTTCTTATTATATAACGACTTTTATCTCAACTATGTTATTGTATAAGTTTATTGAGTATTTAAGAAAAGAACAAAAAAAAAAAAAAAAAAAAAAGGATACAAGGCTGGTCAACAGATAAAATCTGTTTACCTTAATGTCTTTACCTAGAAGGCCTTCTACAAGAGAGTAGCCGGATACATTTAACGTCTGCCCAAGATGATTATTTTTATAGAGACATCATCTCTAGCCTAACGCAACCATGAACTCTAAGGCAGAGTTTGTTTCAAGTCGGAGTTGGCTTCTCCAAGTCTTTGCCTAAAAAGCGTACCCCAAAAGGTAGCAGGACATGAAGCAGGTTGTACTGGATTACATATTACCAGTATTACGATAGCCTAACCTGACAATAAATGTCCGAAAAAATGAACTTTTTCATATTCAGGGCTAAACGTATTGAAATGCTAGAATTTAATAATCTTAACAAAGTCATTCAAAATGTACCATAAACTATAAGCTGAAAGGTATATTTCAATAATACAATTTTTTTTTTCGGTAATATACCTATAAAAAGAAAAAATACCATATTTTTCGGTAATCAAGGCCGTGAAGGCCACTACAGACGAGGAGGCTACTTAATTGTGGTTCTCAACTCTGTATCTCCGAAACACGAACCTTGACGAACTTCTGCGCGGAGAAACAAGTTGAGCGCGGTACTACCAGGGACGTGGTGGGTATTAAACTCGGAACCTCTCGCTTATGAAGTGAGCGCTCTACCACTACACCACTACCGGATAATACTAATAAAGGATTAAGTTTCCTCAACTGTGCCGATAGCATGTTTTTTTAAATTTTGATTTCCTATCAGTAACCACTTTTTAAAATTTTAATACTTTATATTTCTTCATATTTTTATTTATATTAAAACATCAGTCTTTAAATCATAAAATACAATTATCTACTTTACATTTTTTTTCTATTAACAACTTTAGCCTTGAGATGCCGCTGATAAATGAAGATGTGAAACTATACATGCAGTTAAAAATTAGTCTATGCCGGACTAATAATTGATAAAGACAGATTGATAACCCAAGTTACGCACATAATACTTTTTGCGCTACTCGGGTTCTATTGCTTATTCTCATGCAAAAGATTATGCAAGGTTGTATGAACTACAGCTATTTCGAGACATGCTATTGGATTTAAATGATAACCAAGAGGTAATTGTCGTGCTTTTTATTGTCACAATGTAGGAAAACTAAATAGTCAGGTGTCAAAAAACTAATAAAATGGCCATTCAAAACCTTAGCACATTTCCTTTGAATGCTTCAATCGTTACAATGTACCACACAGTACCACAAAGTAGTAGTACTTTGTTTAACTATATTTAATATAGTTAAACAAAGAACAGATCAGCTTTCAGGACTAACTTTGCATTAACGACTTTCATTTCTCAAAAAATGAAAAAAAAAAAGCTTCCGAGATCCCAGCTAAAAGAAATGTAAAGAGAATAAAAGCTACGCCGTCTAAATTAAATCTGTTTTATGAAATTTTCAACTAATAATATTTTATTTGATAGACTTAAAAAAATATATAAATTTTTCTTGTACAAAAACCTTTAAAAAGAAAAACACTTCAGACAAACGAAAAAACTTGATACAAATAAATTCTGCAAACTTAAAAAAGTTAACATAAAACTAAAAAAAAAAATCCTAAAAAAAAAAAGCATTAGTATGAAGTGCGGTAACTAAAGATAAAACGGAAGTCTTTCTTCAATATCTCGTCTGCAACTTGGACACTGATTTACTTGCTCGCAGCATTCTTGACACAAACAATGTCCACATGGTTTAAAAACTATTTTCTTCGGACGATCCATACAAACATTACAACTTTGCTAAGTAACAAAAAAAAATATACAAATAGCTAAAACTATAAAACATTCAATTATAAATACTTAAAATACAGGATAAATGTTTAAAATACTTTGATAATTCAAAGGGGCAGAACAAGGTTAGCAAAAAGGGCAAACAAAGGGGTTCAACAAAAAATTAAAGAACAAAGTTATCAAAACTATAATAAGTCTTTTCATGAATTTTACATCAAGATTTTCAGGGGGTGGGGGAAATTAATTTTTTTTGTGAAAATTTAATTTTGAGCACTCTAAATTTAAATAAATTACTGGCACGTTGCTAAATGCGCGCAAACATGATTTTTTTTTTCAAGTTTTAGATGCGACACTATCAATCTTTGTGCAAACTTCAAACTTAAGTATATTTATGCTTGTTTAGAATGAGAATGTCAGCATTAAAAAACAATGGTAAATAGAGAACTTCAAAGGTTTATCTCGACTACCTACACCAAATACGAGGGAAATCACTTAATAAATTGTTTCATTACACTATCTTATGCTTAAGTTAGATTCATCGGGGTTTTAGATTTCATCAATTAATTTATGTAAAGTTGACCATGTTTAATTTTTTTACCCTTTCATTTTTGCAGGGTAAAAACCTGACACGGTCATAACTTTTCGACACTTTTTTTTTAGGATTTAAAAATGACCGAAATTGAAAATTTAAAAAAATATTTTTTACACAAAAATTTTTTATCAAATAATAAAAAAAAAATTTTTTTTTTAATGTTTAATTTTTTTTGCTTTTAGTATGCTTTATTTGAGATTACATATAAAACTTGTTTTTTTTCTTTTGATATTTTGGTATAGATCTTTTTACTCAATAAAGATTGTCTTTGTTTAAAACACACTTTTATACACACTTGGACACTTTTAGATAATGCCTACTCCTATATCTGCATACATACTTTATGAATTCCTCTTAATTCAAATGAATAAATTCAATGAAGCAAAAAGTCTTTGATATAATACTATCAAAGAATATAACAAATAAAATTTTAACAAATGAGTAAATGCAGAGTCAATCTGTTCTCCTTTTTTTTGTTTTTTGTTTTTGGGCAATAAGCTAGATCTTTTTTTCTTATAGATATTACCATACTCTCGAGTCCTTAATACAAGGGAGATGGGAATAAAAGGAAGGGGGTGGAAATTTGAGTCCAGATTTAATAAACGGAGTGGGGTACGGGGGGTGGGGGAATATAAAAGGAGGGGGGGGATTTTTTTATGTTACAATATAAGTATTTTTTATAAAAAATTGCAGTTTATAAATCTAAACTAACATTTTTTATAAAATACGCATAAAACTTTAAATTTAGCGTGGCTTGCCGGTCAAATTCGCATTTTCTAACAGCTGTTTTATAATATTTCAATAGGATTTAATAAGTTTTATACTTTGGTGAAAAATAAATTAAGTCCATTTTCGATAAATCGGGATTTACCTAGTTGGTAATTAAAGTCTGTTTAACTGGAAAATTTTGTTTTATTAGTGACTGTAATAAAAATTTTCTAATTTTTAAGGGCGATCTTCACCTTTTTTTTTTTTTTTTTTTTTTGATAGCAAGTAAAAATAAATAAACGTAAAGGTCTTAATTAGCTTGGGGTGAGTGGGAAAATTTTCCAAAAATTAATAAATGTCACCCCCCCTCCCTTGTATAAGGGACTCGAGAGTATTCTGAGAACAATCTTTCAGAAAATATGGATGATTCAGGAGGGCATAGTTGTTTTGAACCAATTGTTTTTAAAAGAGCAAATTGTTCTTCTTGCATCCAGGTGTTTACTGGGCAGAATTTTCTGTCTACAAGTGGTTCAGAAAAAAACTTTTTTATTTCTTTTCTAATCAAAACCATTTGATATTTTGTCCAACTTTTTTGAAAGGTAATGTTTTTTCAGACGTTTTATTTAAAATTTCTTTGAAACATGCTTGAAGAGTGTTTTCTTTTTTTTCAGTATTAACTGAAAAATTTAATTGTGATGTTCATAATAAAGTTTTTCAAAGGATAAAATTTAATTTATTAACCAGTACTTAGCCTGTTTTTTAATATCATCTTCAAAGAAAGAAAACTTATATCTTGGGTCAGTTGAGGTTTTTATGACATAGTACCTATTTTTCAAAATGTTTAAAGACTTCAAATCATTTATTTCTGCAAAAAATCGATTTTTTAAAGAAGTTATAAGTTGATTTTTTGTTTTTTCAATCAAGTTTGACATAAATTTCTTTAATGAAATCTTCGTACATATTTGGAATTACAGAAGACAAAGTTGTTATTTCTAAACTCATTTTTTTAGTTAATTGAGAAAAAGATTTAAAAGTTTATTTATGTCTAATAATGATTTAATAAAATGTTTATTCAAATGTAGAAAAAAGTCAGTAAATCAGAACATTCTACTAATTAAAGTTGAACTGAAGTTTTTAACTTGTTTAAACTTCCAAGCATCAGATATTCCATATATTCCATCTTGATGGAACATCTTGAACAAGACAAAGAAGATTTTGTTGCTGCTGAATTTGCTTAAAGTTGTTACATGCTGGAGATGAATGATTGAAGGTTGTTACATGCTGGAGATGAATGATTGAAGGTTGTTACATGCTGGAGATGAATGATTGAAAGTTGTTACATGCTAGAAGTGAATGATTGAAAGTTGTTACATGCTGGAGATAAATGATTGAAAGTTGTTACATGTTAGAGATGAATGATTGAAAGTTTTTACATGCTGGAGATGAATGATTGAAAGTTGTTACATGCTGGAGATGAATGATTGAAAGTTGTTACATGCTAGGGATGAATGATTGATGAGAATGACAAGTGGATGACATTTTGGACATCAATTACAATATTTTCACTTATGAAACAACTATTTGAAGCAAAATGTACAATAGATTGAGGGAATTTCAGCTAGATTACTTCCACTTACCATATTGCTAGCACCGTCTCTTACAAGTCTTTCAACTTTAATTTTCCAGCTATCCCACATACTTTCTAACATTTTGGATATGTTTATTCCAGTATGGCATTCAGGAAAATGAGAAACATGTAATATCACATCAATTCTGTTAAAATCTTTATCAATGCAGTGACTTGACAATGAAATAAATAATTCATGAGAAATTGGGCATGTCCATATATATCTGAAGAAAACCTTATATAATTTGAATTTATTAATTTGTGAGAAATTTTATTATTTAACTCCATGTGAGGTTGAGGTATTATTGTTTCAGAAAAATATTTTCAACTTGGCTAACCTGGGATCTAAATGATGCATTAAGTTATAAAACCTCTTCAACTATAAATTTGACGATGACTGTATCATCAACCCAATTTTACGACGAATAGTTTCCTAGTTAGAGTCCTAGAGTCATTAATGCTCCATAGTTTTTGTGACTTTAAATATTTATCTATTGGAATCTGCTTAGAGGTTTCCAAAACAATCTTGTCGTTTACTGTAGTACCAGTTGACAAAACTACTGGTGTGATTTTATTGACAGCCTGAGCTGCTCTGTTCTGTTCACTTTTATTTGGTTCCACATAATATTCTTTTGGATGATTTATTTTAATTTGGTTATGCAGAGGTTGCACTAAAACATTTTTTCCGTATAGTATCTATACAGTGCATTTATAGTATCTATACAGTACATAAATTTATATAAAAATTAACATTGCATTGTTAATCTTCAATGTAAATATTGTTAGATTCCAAATGCATTTTAACATTGCATTGTTAATCTTCAATGTAAATATTGTTAGATTCCAAATGCATATTAACATTGCATTGTTAATTTTCAATGTAAATATTGTTAGATTCAAAAACAACATTAAAAAAAAAAATTAAAGTATTAATATGCAGTATGGAAATTTAAATAGCAACTTAATTTTTAAGTTATTCTTATTAAATTTTGAGCAAAAATTAAAACTTTTTCTTTTTATTCTTTTCTTTGTTTTTCATACACACTTTTGCTTGCTTCCGCTAATCAACTTGTCTTCTTGTTTTTGGATAAAACAAAGATGTACTGCCTGGTTTTTTGAGAGCTTCTCAAAAACCAGGCAATGCAAATTGTTTAGATTTGCAATGCATCCATTTTTAGTGATTTAAAGCAACAAATTGCACAGGGTGGCCAAAAACCAAAAAAATATTGGCTTTAATTTGCATGAAGCAAGACAGATTAAAAGCATACGCAATAGATAATAAAATCCCAAAATATCCTGGCATATGTAATTCTAAAAATTTTGGTATTTAAAGTTACAGATTTAGATAAAAAAATTGCTTTTGCCTCCAGGTATTTTTTTGTAGATATTTTCTTTTATGTTTAAATAATCAAATGAAGCGTGGGTTATTATATATTGTTGGAAAGCTAAATAAATCTAGCTTTTAATGGCAATTATAATTTTAATAAATTTTAAAAAATCTACCATTTAATAAAAAATATTAAAAGTAATAACATAACTCCAATTTAATGTAGCCTGAAAAACGAACCTTTTATAACATCTCCATTTTGCAAAAGATCAAAGATCAATACGTCCTTAACTGACTGAAAAAAAGTTAGATGCTCCTAGCTGCTCTAAATACTTTCAATGCATTATATGATCATTATTAAGGAAATTAGGAAGGAAATTAGTTGGTAAATTAGGTATTTCATCTTCATATAACCTCTTGATTTAATTAAAATAATTGCTCTTCAAATACCATTTGTTCTTTTATTCACCAGTAGATAGTAATAATTCACAAAAGATTTCACACATTTTACAATTTGCTTCCTTAAAATATTTTTTTGCTCTTCTCTTTATAAATTGTCCACATAGCAAAATGCATCTAATAGCTGAAAACAACCTCCTGATGCCATTCAAAAAAAATAATGCTCTTCAAATACCATTTGTTGTTTCTTTATTCACCAATATCACAAACTGAAATGTTGGTTAAATTCGCTTGTGCTTCATGTCACATGTGCTTTTTGAAATGTTGAAATTCACCTGCACTTCTTGCCTCTATACTTGTATGACTACTTTTAAATAGTTTAAGATCATTCTAGAAAGTTCTAAAAGTTACTTGAAAATTCTAGAAAATTTTGAAAAATTCTGGGACCTTCTGGACAATTCTAGCAATTCAAAATATTCTAGAAAATAAAATATTCTAGCTTGGCATTCATTACAAATTTGGAACTTTCTTGATAGAACATAAATTTCAAAAAGAGGTTTTTTTGAGGAGAAAAAAGTATATAAATTTTTAATATTATGGTATTAAAAGCTGCATTGGAGGCTCTAGAAAAAATCAAATTTAGAAAAAGCAATCAAAGCTAAAGACAACTAATTAAATAAAAAAAATGAAAAAAATCAAAAAGTAGAAGAACTAATAACAAAGTTAAAAGGTAAAAATTGTAATGATGAAAAAGGCAAAAAGGAGCTTTGGACTAAAAGGTAAAATCAATGAATCAACTCAAATTGATAAATGCAATAGCCAAAGAATCAAAAGAGTGAAAAATGTGAGAAAAAATATAATTATTTTTAACAGCATCTATAAATAAAAATAAAGATACATTTGACGAGGACTTAAATAATGAGATAAATATTCTTAATAAAATTGATACAAATTTTAATATAGAACATATTATCAAGTAAAAACTAGGAATGAAAATCAACCACCTTTTATTGTTGTCTTAAAAGATATGCATGAAAGAAATAAAGTTTTAAAGTCTTCAAAAGTATTAAAAGACGATAACTTGTTTTCAAAAGTATTTATAAATCCTGACTTTACTGAAGCAGAATGACATAAAGCAAAACTCTTAAGAGAAGAATGTCACCAAAAGAACACTGAAAGAAAACAAAAAAATTAAAATAATTATTATTTCAGTATCAGATATGATGATAATAATAATATGATCAACAGACAGGAACAAAAAAATCATCAATGAAATATTTGAAAAAACAAACTTAAATAGTCAAAATCAATTGAGTCAATAAACATATTATCTGAAAAGAAGTTACAATCTATTGATAAAAAAGAAGTATTACAGCCTATTGATGTGAAAATTTTAACTACTTTTCTATTAAATGGAATAAAGAAAACATTGACGAACTAATTAATAGTTTAGATATTTCTTCTCAAGAGTTCTTATAATGCTTGAATGACATTTGAATGACAATGAAACCAACTTTTCAAATTAATGAACTAAAATCCACTAATGCTCTTGACCTAATATTAACAAAATTGAATTAAAATGATTTTAATCATTTAGCTGATATATTAGAAATGTATTAGAATACAAATCTGTTAGAATCAAAGTAAAAAAAGAAATTAAGAACTAAATTAAAATATATGAAACAACCATCGCTTTATACAGTAAGAAAAACTCATAAGCATTTATATAAAAAAAAAATTAAAAGTTAAAGAAGGAATTAACGCATTAAATATAAATGGCAAACTTGAAACAAACTATTTATCAATAGCAAATTCTTTTAATAATTATTTTAGCTCTGTTTTCACCAAGGAGATTAATAACAATAAACTATTCTTTAAAAGTAGGTCAAACATTATATGTGATGACACTACATTTTCACCAGACACAATTTTTATAATCCTGAAGTCACTAAATACAAATAAATGTACAGGAGAAGATGGAGCTTACTCATATCCTTTAAAGTTTTGTGCAGAATTGTTTTCATTTCCTTTATCACTTATTTTTGATAAACCATATGACACTGGAATAATACCATCGATGCTAATATTCATGCTATATAATACACCATTATTCAAAAATGGAGATAAATCGGATCTATCTAGTTATCAACCAGTATCACTTACTTCAGTCATAAGCAAAATAATCTTAATTTATGTTGCATTTAGAAAAAAACAATCTATTAACTAACGAACAGTCTTGAGTCCATTTATGTTTACTGTTTATATACCGAATGAGTTATCAATGAAGTGTAAAATGTATGCTGATGATATTAAACTAATTAACATATTAGATCATCTTCTGATATAGAAAAGATTCAAACAAATTAATGACATGGTCAAAATTATGGCTATTAAAATTTAATGTTAGTAAATGTAAACGCATGCATATAGGTAGCAAAAATACTAAGTATATATACAAATATATTATTCGTAAACTATTGTACACCTCTCTTGTAAGACTGTACCTAGACTATGCAAATTCAGTGTGGTTTCTTTACTCAAAACAAGACAAAAAAAATTGAAACAATACAACATAAAGCAACACCAACAAAATGTCTTCAAGGGAAAAACTATGAGACAAGACTAACCTACTTTAAATTAACGACTCTTGAAAAAAGTCGCCAACGTTATGACTTAATCTAATATTACAAAATAATAAAAAAAATAGATGATTTAACATTGGAATACCCACCTGATTTAACAGTTTAAAATATCATAATATGAAGATATCATAAAATGAAGATTTTTAGACAATATATAATAATATGAAGATTTATAGACAATGAACGAAAAATCCAAAGAGAAACTATTTATTAACAAATCGTGTCATTAAAAGTAACTTAGATCAAAACATTGTAGACTCTAAAACACTTATAAAGCTTAAAAGTTGGAATTATTTTTAACATAAATCTGTTGTCAAAGCCTTGATTACTTAAGCTGCGGACATTGTTATTGTACATGTACACAATTATTATTAAATAAACAGCTATTTTCTTTTTTGTGTGTGGTTAAAAATGCGTTAGAAAAATATACTTTCAACTTAATGACAAAATAAAAACAAAAATTTATTTCATAGTGTTATTACCTGCTCTTGTAATTCTTTCAGTTGTTTTTCCATTTCTTTCACCTTCATTGTATCAATTTGATCATTATCATCTAAGTTTACAATATACAATAAAAATTATTTATACAACCAAAAGAATTATGGAACAGTCTTTAAAACTAATTATTTACTAAATCATTAGACTAAAACGTTTTGGGAACTTAAACTATCAAAATATCAACAAATTTTAAGCTTATATATAAGACTTTTGAAATAAAAAATTGTCTTGGAAAAAAGAAATCTAAATCATAGATTTTAATGAGAAAGTCTATATCTTGTCTTCAGTCATTTTAAAGTCATTTTCAACTTATGTGCTTACTTGAAGTCTTCTTTATAAATCAGAGTTAGGACCTCCATTTTTTTCTCAGTTGACCTGCGGGCAACTGAAACAGTCTTACTTGAGTCACCTGCTATGATAATCAGTAGTTTGATATTTTTAATTTTTTGGGTAATTTTTCATGGGTAAAAAAAGTGAAGTAAAAAAATTAAAATAAATGATTATTAAATTTAGACAAATAAGAAATGTTTCATTAAAAATATAAATTATTAATTTAAAAAAAATGAAATCCAGGATTAGGAAATAGTATAGAGCAAAAAAGTTAAAAACCATAACTATAAACAAACTTTTTTATAAAAAGAATATTAAATCAAATCTAAATTAGTTTTTTATTTAAAACATGTTTGAAAAGTAATTTAAATTACTAAGACTTATCATTTTAAAAGAAAATTTTTTATGTGCAAGTTCCATGCTTTTCATTACATTAATTTTGTTTGACAAAGTTTACATAAAAATTTATTTTACTAATGAAAAACAAAAGGTTCAACATTTTTAATGATTCATGCGCTTATTCAAGTGAAGAAAAATGTGGCTAATAAGTTTAAGGGAAATAAAAATGTGGCTAATAAGTTTCAGAGAAAAATATAAAAATAATTCTAGAAACACCACCTGGGTCTATTGTAAAAGAGTTTAGTTAATCAATAAAAAAAATTTACTATGAAAAAAACTTCATTAAAATGTCTAATAACTCTATGTGTAGAAGTGGGAAATATGTTTAGGTATATGTTTCTTTGATTACACTTAAAGCTTTAAAATATGTAACCCTAAAAAACAATATCTTTGAATACTTAGGACACCCAAAAAACAACATTTTCAGAAAAAAAGTTTTTTACAACTATAAATGCCATTTGGCCAGTAGAATGTGACTAGCCCCAGCTAAAAAAAGACTTTTTGCAATCCCGGCCCCAGCCCCGGCCCTAGCAAAATTATAAGAATTAGCAGGGGTTGATAACCGGGGCTAGAAACAAAATTATAATACTTTTTGTATAATAAATTATACATAGATTTACTATTTATTATACACTGGCATATGTTTATATACTTTTAAACTCTAATTTACTTCCAACAAGGTCGCAAGCAACTACTATTAAGTTATGAGTTACTTTAAAATAGAAGATAGATTAAAATACTAAGAAATGGTTAACTGAAGATTTAAAAAGTTGTAGGCTGTATAAAAAAAGGAAAACATGAAGGTAAGAGTTGTAAGGTTTTTTTTGATGTGCAAGGAAAAAAACTGGATTAATAAAAGTTTTTATAGCATGAAGGGACAGATACAGTAAAAGGATGCAACTTGTTGAATAAGAAGCCAAGTAAGAATGAGTTTTGGTTTATCATAATAGTGATGATGGCTTATTTGAGCATTGACCATGATAGTATTTGTAGAAAAAAGAAAGAAATGCAACCCTACAACAATGGGAGAGTGGCTAAGCTTGGCAGATAAAACAGGTCTAATTACATTTACAATGTGCTTTTAGACTTTGTCTGAGAGTAAGAGGGTTGCTATTCGTCAATATAGGAATGTCAACAATATGGCAATATTTTTTTCCTGTAAATAAATGAGTTTTGTTGTCTAATAAAAATTGTGGATTTCAAGCCACCACAAGCCTGAGCTGTTACAGAAGAGAGATTAGATTAAAAACCGGTTGCTTGTTCGAAGCAAAAGTGAAGATATTTTGTCAAGACCAGAGTATAATCAGTTTAACTGACAGGAAGTGTATGGACATTAGATTCAAGAGTCAAATTAGAGTAAGATTTTTTTACAAATAACTCTACCTTATTCTGGGGAGAAGTAAAAAGATCAGACCCATGAATTAGAAAATTAATGTTAGACTTACTTTAGTTAATGACACTGTTGAAGACTTACCAAAAGCCTCTAGAACCTAACATCTGAGATAAGATACAAGATTTAGTAAACTGAGAATAACAGAGCTTAAAATAAAACAGGATCTTTTTACATTGACTTTTTGAAATAACAAAAGATTATTTGTTCTTATGAGAGATGTTCTTGTAAAAAAGATTAAAAAAATGATTACTGTTTAATAAAGCAAGCTTTATGCATACATAATATAGATGTAAACATATATGTTTGCTATTTATTTAGATGTTGGCATACAATATCTTTTCATATTTATATAAACTTTAGTATTTATATGGTATAGTATTTACTGAAAGAGAAGATAATCAGATGAATGTGTGGTGTGACTCTATCAAGACAAGAAAAAGGAGACATAATCTTAGACAAATTAGAAAAAAATGTTGTATCGAACAACGTTTGTAGAGAAGGTTAAAGTGATTTAGGTATCAGCATGTAGAGAGGTAGCAGCTTCAGAGAAAATGGTAGTGGTAAAAGTAATGCTGATGATGATGATAATGATGATGATCATGATCATGATGGTAGTAATAATTATGATGATCATGTTGATCATAATAATGTTTATATTGCATATATATACAAAATATAACATGAATTTTGAATAAAAAAATATACTTTAGGATGTATAAATGTTTATGTAGCCCCGGTCACAAACACAGCCTGGCTAAATTTTATCAAACCCAACCCTGGCCCCAGTCAAATATCAACCTTGGTCGCTAACTATTGGCCAGTGTCTTAAAATATAAGCCAAAGGTAATGTTTGCATAAAAAAAACTAACTTGATACATATTCTTGAAAATCATTCTTGAAAAAAAAGAAAAGAGGTTTTCAATTCATCACTAAATCTTTATATTATAGTTTGTTTGTTTTTTGTATACATAGTATTTTTTTTGTATTATAGTTTTTTTGTTTTGCATTTATAGTTTTTTTTTTGCATTTATAGTTTGTTTTTTTGTATTTGTTTTTTGTTATTTTTTAGGTGTCACTCCATTGACTAGTTTTTAACTATATGAGTGACAACTAACCTTATTTATGTGAGTTTATAAAATATTATTGTTAATATTTCATATTTTATGGTTAAATAAATAGATTAAAAAAAAGATGTGCTAAACTTAAAAATGTGGGTAATCCTATTTCTAGCCTAATCCAAATGCTACTATCTGCTGCAACATAGTTGTTAAGAAACATAAAATCTTCATCAAAAAATTAATTTGCAACAGTTCAGAGCTGAGAAAAGAAAAAAACTGCTGAAATAATAAAACTTTACAAAAATAAATTGGCAAAACTGAACATCAAGTTTCTAAAAACATACATAGAACAAAGATTTTACAAACATTAAACTAATTTTAAATAAACAAAGCTGTTTAATGAACATTAAACAGTCATAAATATTAAACAAGGAAACTAAATTATTATGTAAATTAAATCACTGTTAGCTTAAACAACAAAAACTCAGCAAATTATAAGTAACAACAAAAGGAAAAACTATTTATAAGTAACTAAAAACTTTACCTTGCAAAAGAATAGTAATCTTCTCATTTATAACTTCTTTACAAATCGTACACTTTTTACTTTTGCGAGAACATCCTTAAACATAAAAAAACTTTTTTACAAATTGTACACTTTTTACTTTTGCGAGAACATCCTTAAACATAAAAAAATGATAAAGTAAATTTTAAAACTAAAATTCACAAGAAATAGCATGCAACACAGAAAAAAAAGTATAAAATAAATTATACATTTATATTCTTTTGAAAATTAAAATAAAATTAAAGAAATAAATTACACTTTGTATAAAATATAGTGATGTACTGGAATTCCGGCCGGAATTATAATATTTCAGACGGGAATGCCAGAACTTATTTTTTACTTTATTTATTTAAGACATTTGACAAAGACTATAAATTAAATCAAAAAATTATTATCCTACAGGGAAATGAAGAAATATGGATAAACCTAGGTAAAAAAATACAAAATTCTTAACAAATACTATGTTATTTTAGGTAAAGCTATAGTTTAGAACTCTAAAATAATTTCATTTTTTTGCTTGTTGCTCCCTCGTTAGTGGAGAGCTTTTAAACATTGGAAATTTCAATTGAAATAATAAAAGAAAAAAGATTGCTGCCCTATTCCAAATCCTCAGTCAATGTAGCAGCTCTTCCTTTTAGAAGCAGGCTATAAGATAGTCGATGTAGCAACACCCCCTTGTAGCAGCAGGCAATAAGATAATGGATGTAGTAGCACTCCTTTGTAGCAGCAGGCTTTACGATAATGGATGTAGCACCACTCCCTTGTAGCAGCAGGCTATAAGATAGTCGATGTATGTACTAAAGCCAATAAATATTCTTTATGTTTATATTATATAGTCACCACTTTGAGCAAGTCTCCATACGAAAGCACAACAAGCAATAAAATAAAATTATTTTAGACCATATTAAAATTAGGCATATCTGTAGCTTTGCCTAATTTTATGTAAAGAATTCTAAAAGTTTAGGAATATTGTGGTGCAAAAAGAGTTGCTATCCAGTTTTTAGCAATAAACAAGCTTTTTTTTCATCAAAAATGTTACCAGCGTCTGACAATTGTTTCATTTTTTTTGTTTCTTAACTTTTAAATAAAGAAAAAGTATAGGATGCCTAATACAGTAACTATATGTGCAGGCTTTCACTTTCAATCTTGAAGGTAAAACTGCATAAATATAAATCTCGTTCCAGCCAAAATTTTTTCAACAATTTCGGCAAATCTGGTTGCGACAAGAATTCAAAATTTTTAATCCAGTACACACTTAATAAAATAATTATAAAACATTTATTTTTTCATATATGATAATAATGTAACAATACCATTGCATAAAACCAGATGATTGCAGGGCTTAAATAGTATGGCTGCAGCCTTCTCATCGCATAGCTCACACATTAATTCGCCTAACTTAAGAAAAAGAAAAATAATTTCATTTATTTATATTGTTTGGACAAAAACCTTAATAAACTTTAAAATATACTATTTAAAAAAATGTTTATAAACTTTTAGTAAACACTAATAAATATTTTTAAAGATCAATAAAAGAAAAATGTACTAATATAAAAATTTAAAAACTCTTTGCTAACATAAAAACATTGAAGAATACTTTCTTAATGAAAGAAAAGAATAATCATTTTATGAAAATTGAAGAGCATTAATATTAAAGAACATTAATATTAAAGAAAATATTTGTAACGACCATCAAAGAACATATTCTTATTGAAAATTGATGAAACATACTGAACATTAAAAATACTTAATGAATGTTGGAGAATTTATTCTTAAAAAATTTAAAAAGAATACATTTCTAATAAGCAAATTGCAATAAGTTCATAATTTAATAATTGGAATAATTCTATCATTTAATAACTGATATAATTCAGGAGTGCACATTCTTTCTTCTCAAAGAAACAGGTTTATCCATTGTTAGACATAAAGAAAAAATAACATAAAGAAAATTTTTTGATGTATTAAACATTAGTTGATGTAAATATCAGCCCAAGAAAGATTCCTAATAAAAGAGTTGTTGATTTAGATGGAATAAATTTATTAAGATGGCCCACTAAATACATACAATTAAAATACCTTTTTTGTTTCTTCTACATACTGTTTGCAAATTGCACAACTTTCATCAAGATGAGCACAATCAGCGCATCTTGCAAGATGATAACATGGCTTTAAAATGAATTCAGGTGTTTCTAAACATGCTTTACAATTATGTACACCTCCATCTTTAGCACTAGAAAATTTAAGAATGCTGTAACAAACAAATGAATACATATGCACAAATGCTGCTTTATATATTTTATCTCATATATGCTCTACATATAGCACAGCTAAAGCTTACTAAAATACTATAAGCATTTTTTTTTTTAATTTATCTCTTAATATTATTGCCAAACTTAATAGTAGTGTTAGTAGTAGTTCTTCTGAAGCAAAGTGCCCTGGTTCAAATCCTATCATTGGCACTTTTTTTTTTAATCTTTTTAGATTTTTCTAAAATACTAAATAAAACACTTTTGAAGTTTTATAGATATTATATACAAAAAAATATATAAAAATACTATATATTATTACAAACAAAGGAAGAGATTTTTTAAAAAGCCTAAAAATTCTAAAAACATCAAAACACTGGGAGAAACTTATTGTGTTTGTCATCATAGAGATACTTATGTTATCAATGTGCTCAGGTAATTAGTCCTAATAAGCTGTGGATGGTCTGAAAAGAAAATTATGGTCTGAAACTTAAAAAAGAAAAAACTTAATAAGTCCTGCTACTCCATAAAGTGCTGCTGTAGAGGCAACAAATAAAAAAGAAAAGCCTGTAGCTAGAAAATACTTTAAAATTTTATTTTAACAATTGAAAGCCTTTTTTGCTATATTTATTTTCATGCTATAAATACATATGGCCAGGTTAAAAAAATTGAAAATATATTGTGTATAGAGCGGGTTTGAACCCTTGAAAAAAGACACCAACAACAACGCATTAAACCACTGATCTATTGAATTTATGCATGTAATTGAAAAACCATAAACACTTATACCTATTGCAATTAATCTTTTCAAGCGAGTTCTCTAAATGCAGCTTTATTGCATAATAAAAATAAGCGCAGCTTTATTGCATCTAATATAACTATTATAATAAATATTCCTAATATAACTTAACTAACGTTTATAATATAACTAAACTAATCTAACCATTAATTTGGTTCCAGAAAAAAATAACAACTTTATCAACTTTAAAAATAACAACTATATCAACTTTAAGTTTGAGCTATATTTTAAATCTTGAGTTTATTTAGAAGTTAAAATTATTAGTTAATAAATATTAATAACATCATAACATATGATTTTAATGATTTTACACCTAATATATTAGAGAGTTAACAATTTTGTTTGTTTTCTAACAACAGTTTTTGTATTGGTAATATGCCAATTTAAAATATTATGGATATAATTAATTCATTATTACAATTAATATTAATATTAGTTAAAAGTAGTAATATCACTAAATAATAAAATTTCAGGTCAACATGTGCTTAGTCTGTTCTTTGATAGTAACCATATGCTAAGTCTATTACTCACCCTGTGCTAAATAAAAATGATTGTGTTTAAGATTAAAAAAAAAGGAAAAGCTTTTAAATTTAGGTAAATAAGAGGTCGATATTCAAAACTTTACAACATATTTTCTATCAGAAATGTATTTTTAACCAACTCACTTCCAAAAAAACAGAAAACAATTATTTACAAGTGTATGTGTACAGGTGACATTACAGATGTAGAGGTGACATTACAGGTACCGAGATGACATTACAGATACAGAAGTGACATTACAGAGGTACAGAGGTAATATTACAGGTACCACCAAATTTACAAAATTTTTGCTTTTGTAGACTTTGCTGTAAACTTTTTCACCCTGTAAAAGCAAAAGCTCATTCTGGAGATTTCATAAGTCTCTTTAATGTTTTTAATAATGACATGTCATTACATAACGACAGTGTTAATGAGTTCTTATTTTTTTACATTTTAATTTGAAAATTTTTCTAGTTTCTATTCTTTCGTTCTTATTTCAGACCGAATTATTTTCTAACAGTTTTTCATATTCAACCAATTTTCAGCAAATTATAGGCAACATTCATTTCAAACTAGCCTGTGTTTTTTAACATTTTTTCTTTGCATTTTTAAGGTGTTATTTTTAGTCTGATTAGGTAAATCAAATAGGCTAATCAAATTTAGCTTTGATTCAAATCACCAAAAAAATATACAAAATATATACTGAAAAAACTTAGATATAAAGTCGATTGAAAAACCAGTAGGTCAAAAATGCAGTAGGTTGAAAATTCAGTCAATCCAAAATACAGTAGGTTGAAAAATCAATCAATCCAGAATACAGTAGGTTGAAAATTCAGTCAATCCAAAAAACAGTAGGTTGAAAATTCAATTGATTGAAATATCAGTATATTGAAAAATTAGTAGTTCATGTTTTGATTAGATGTTTTAAAACAATTTAAGAAATTTCAAAATAAGGTTCAGTTATAAGCCACCAAAGCATGCAATCACACACTTCCTAAAAAGACTTAGTCATTAGACTTATTCAGACACTTGTCATTAGACTTATTCAAACACTTGTCATTAGACTTGTTCAGACACTTGTCATTAGACTTATTCAGACACTTGTTATTAGAAGAAAAGAAATAAAAATCTCCAGATTCTTTTTGCTTTTTATATATTCTTCTTTTTTATATTCTTCTTTTTTTTATTTTTATATATTCTTCCAACTAATTTTAACTCGCTCAAAGATGTCTAAAAAAAAGATGGCTAACAAATTTGATATTATTTGTATTATTGAAAATCTATTTACTAATAGCAGTATTAAAAGTCATTAATAAAGATGAGCATTGTCCTTTTTGGACAAGACTCTTCATTATTTCTAGTAATTTCTGGGATACAACAAGAATCTATCCTTGGTCCGATATTGTTTGACTTCTTAAGTAGTTTAATACTAATGATGCACTTATGTA
The DNA here is from genome assembly GCF_022113875.1 of Hydra vulgaris. Taxonomy (NCBI): domain Eukaryota; kingdom Metazoa; phylum Cnidaria; class Hydrozoa; order Anthoathecata; family Hydridae; genus Hydra; species Hydra vulgaris. Next base: position 4,538,057 of record NC_061157.1, on the reverse strand, counting down.
AAGATGTAACTTGTGTAATTATAATGTTGCATTTGGACAACAGTTTTAAAATTTTCTTAAAATATGAACGATTAATACATTTTGTTAGTAAGAAACTATATTAAGATATATCACTATATGTTAGCATTTTGAACATTTAACATGCATTTTTTCAGAACTTCTTTATAGCAAAGTTGTTGCAAATTTAAAAAGATTTTTAAAGATATTCAAACATGACTTACTTGAAATTTAAAATTTCTGCATTGTTAATTGCACTAAAAGCAGAAAAGATCGTCCTTTGTTTAATGTCCTCAGCATTAAATGAAGTAAACACTACAGGATTAAATATCCATCTAAAAAACAAAATTCATTTAAACTCAATTTTACACTACTTTTAAAATACTTTTTTTTAAATGCCAAAAAATTTGTACCCCTTAATGATTTTTCAATAAAAATAAACTTTTTTCTGTTTTGAACCTTTTACTCAAAATTATTACTTTTTAATTTGAATATTTATATTTTTAAACATTTTATTTTTGTCACAAATAAATTCATATTCTTATACTTAAAAAAGGAATCCAGTGAATCAGAAAAATCAAAATCCAGTGAATCAGAAAAAGGTTTCTACCTTTTTCTGTCAAAAAAGTGTATTCCCCCCCCCCTTCCCTACCAAATCATTTTTTAACTTTTCTATTTATGGGTTAGCAAAATTGAATTAATAAAATATAAACAAATTTGATTGATTTAAGTTATTCAATTAACTGTTTATCATAAAAAGTTTTTTTATAAGTTCTTGATAGTAAGGTCATGGTGGAAAGTGAACTTCAGGAATCAATAAAAAAGTTGATCCTGGAGTAATCTAAAAATAAAAAAGATGTTATACTAGTTCAAAAACAGCAAATGTTATGCCTAATAGTATAGAAAACATCGTTAAAAAATATTTAAAAAATGGCTACCATCAAATGTTTTACAAAAACAAAATTTCCTATTAAGACTATTATTTGCATTGAATAAATTATTCAGAAAGTTGAACAAAATGTGCACCTAAGCTTTAAATGGTGAACAATTTTAAAAACTCAGTAAAAAATTAAAAATTGTTTTTATTTTATTAAAATTAAAAGAAATGTTTATTCAACACAAAAAATTAATAAAAATAGTATTAAAAGAGTACTTAACTTGGATAATATCAGAATAAAATCATTAGATTGTGATAAAACTAATTCATTGGAAAGAGATATGAAAGATATAAAAAAGAGAGTAAATTTCAATGAATATTCAATCAACCAATAGTTAAAAGCTGATAATGATTCTAAAGATATTGAACACTCAAATTATATTAAAATTTTAACCAAGATGAAGAACCTCTGAAGAAAGGTCGAAATAACTTAAGGATTGAGAGAATCGCATAAAGTCTAAATGAAATTTGGGATGAATCTGAATAAAAGATTTGAAATTATTTAGCAAAATGTTGTCACTGGATTAGAAATTGAAAAACACAAGAAAACTAAAGGGTCTTGATATATATGTTAGTAAAGATTTCTCTCAAAAATGGCAAGCCTGCAAAAGAAGTTATTCACAAAAGCAAAAATTAGACAATTCACAGTAGCAAAAGTTATGCAATTCACAGAAAAAGTTATGCAAATTATAGAAAAGTTATGCAATTTACAGAAGCAAAGGTTATTGGAAAAAACTTTTGCTTCTGTAAATTGGGATATATTAAAAGATTGGAAATATAAACACTTGGAATATAATAAAGGATTGGAAACAAAAAGAAAGATCATGGAATTCATAATCAAAGTATTTCTTTCATTGATGATGAAAAAAAAGTAATTAGTGAGCAAAAAGATATTGCAGAAAACTACAGACCTTTCTCTCATGTTTTTCAAAAATTCTCAAACAAATAATGCATAATATACTTTACAACTACCTTATAAATTATAAAATTCTTAATAATAACTATTATGGATTTAGAACCACTCAACAGAAGATGCAGTAGTTAAATTAGTTAATGAAACAGTTAAGAAAATTGTAAATGGGTTATAACGCAACTATTATACTTTTAAAGTTTTTATTAATCTCGCTGTGGACCGTGATATTCTTTTAATGCTGTGGACCATGATATTCTTTTAATGCTGTGGACCGTGATATTCTTTCAATGCTGTGGACCATGATATTCTTTTAATGCTGTGAACCATGATATCTTTTTAATGTTGTGGACCATGACTTTTTTTTTATGCTGTGGACCATGATGTTCTTTTTAAAAACTTAGTTATAGAATAAAGAATAATTTTAAATGATTTTTTTCATAACTAAATAATTGTAAACAAGGTTTATATTATGACAAAACCTGTACCAGATTTGTAAACATTAATTGCAGAATTGCCCAGGATCTATTCTCGACCATTTATTGCTTATTATTTATATAAACAACAAATACTTATCATCTAGTATTCTGAATTTTATTCTTTTGCTGAGTTGCAAATTTTTGAAAATATTAAAAAAAAGCTTGATTATGATTTATTTCTAATTCTTTTTTATTTTTAAAATATAATTTTTTATTTTATTTTATATATCTTGAAATTTTATGTTTGTTATTTATATTAGAAGAAAAAGAGAATATGTAAAATAAATAAAGAAAAATTTTTAACTTTAAAAATATGTAAATGACATCAAGATTTTAGTCTTCTACCTGCCTCAGTCATATCTTAGCTCAGCCTACCACAATCTTAAATAAAAAATAATATTAATAATAACTATTACAAATATCATGAAAAATAAGATCAAAAAAATAAAAGCAACCAAAAAATTTATAAAATAATCATGGTATTATTTGTAAACTCATAAACTGTTTGCAGTTGCTTGAAAAATTAAAGCTTTGTAAGTAGAGTTGTCAAAAAAAACTTGGACTAAGAACGATTCGATAATGATGATGTTGCCTTGGGCTGAGTACGATTCACTGACATGAATCATACTTAGCCCAAATGCAGTTTTATCTTTTAGTTTCATCTTTTAACAGAATGGAAATCCAAAACACATTAAAGTACTCAGAGGTTCAAAATAAACAACATTAAACATAAACAACATTAAACATAAACAACATTAAACATAAACAACATTAAACATAAACAACATTAAAATGTTAGATTGGGTTCCTCAGGCATCAGATCTAAATCCAGTTGATAATTTATAGAACCTTCTTAAAATTAAAGTAATTGAACTTAAAACATCAAGTTTGTCTCATTAAAAAGCAACCCTTAGTGGAAAAAAATTGATTCATTACGGATACAAAACTCTGAAGATTAAATGCCTAAAAGATTTTATAGTCATTAAGACAAAAGACAAAGAAATTGAATATTAACTTTATATTAGGATAATTACTTAAGATTTTTTGACTCTTTTTCTGATTCTTTGGAAAATTTTATTTTTATGTACAAAATTTTAAAAGTAACTATGCAAGCAAAAATAAAAATACCTGTTTCCACTTGGGTATGAAACTTCTAAATTATCATCTTCGTCATAACCTATAACAGTACCAACATTTTCTAATGCCTTGAAAAAAAAGAAAAACGAATCTCTTTTAACAATTAAAAACAAATCTTTGTAAAATAAACACATCAAAAACCAAAAACTTTTATAAAGAACAAAAAACTTTTATGTTCGCTTAATATCTGTTAACTTAAACTATTTGTTGCGCCAAAAAAAACTGTTTTTTTATTTGACAAGCAAATTGCAGAAGGTTATAAATTTTGGGATAAATAAAGACACCTATTTATTTTTATAGAAAAAAAAATGTTTTAAAATTTAATAATTCAAAATTTATTTATACAGACAAAAAAAAGCAATTTTATTTTTTAATGTTTTTTTCTTGAATGTAATTCACCTCCCCAAAGCTGAGAGGGCCACTACAGTCACAGAGGCTAATTTATTTTAGTTTCAACCCTCTTTCAACTCTTTAACTCTGCAACACAAGCCTTGACAAGGTCACTGCATAGAGAAATATATTGAGTACGGTACTACGAGGGATGTGGTGGAGATCGAACTGGGAACTTCTTGCTTATGAATGGAGTGCTCTTACCATTACACTACTACTGCGTTATTATAAAAATTTATACCTATGTTTAAAAAAATAAATAATAAAAAATCTAAACAAAAATCAAATTTCTAATACAAAAGAGTAATTTTCTTTTTGACATTATATGCTTAATTTATTACATTAGAAGAGCTACGAAAGATATCACAACTAGGGCTGTACTGGATCAGAAATTTTGGATTCTAACCGGAACCAGCTTTATCGGAATTGTTAAATAAATTCTAGCTGGAACCAGAATAATACTTTTTAAGTTTTTTTCCTCCAATATTGAAAGAGAAAGCCTGCACCTCAGCATCGTGTCTACATAATATATTTTTATATATATTTTTTATATATTTTTAATATATTATATAATATATTTTTATATATATATTTATATATATATATATATATATATATATATATATATATATATATATATATATATATATATATATATATATATATATATATATATATATATATATATATATATATATATATATATATATATATATATATATATAACCTATTTCATTAATTTGATTCTTGTTTTATTTAAATCGAAAATGTTGTTTTTATTTGTTTTTTATAATTTTATTTATTGAAGGTTTTAACCTGCATAATTTATATTAATATAATTAATATTAAAAATTTTTTCTTTGCTTTCTTTTTTTCTATTTAGTTTAAAAAATAAAATATTTACTATATTAGGCATTCTATTCTTTTTAATTATTTAAAATTTAAGTAACATTTAAATGAAACTATTCTCAGAGGCAAGTAACATTTTTGATAAAAAAAAAAAAGCACTAATAAATATGACCATATAAAATTTGCAACCCCCTTAACTGTGTTCTCCTGAGACCGCCAGGGTAAATTTTGGTTTACTCTAAATTTTTTTGTTCATTTACTATTATTGGGTTAAATATAGTATTTTAAAATAATTTTTAAAATCTAAACTAACTTTTAAACTTTTTTTATTTTAGATTTAATTAATTAAAACGTCTAAAATAAATTGCACAATTTTATGATTACATTATCTATTCAAATTGGTACAAAATGTTGCCATACAGATAAAAATATTTATTATTATGGTTAAAAGCGATGATACAAAACTTATATTTTTTCTCAAAATGGCTTGCGAAACATGTCTAATTTGTGCATGTTGCTAAATTTCCTTTGGAAAAGGATCACATAAACTTATATGCAGTACAACTTCATATTCAAAATTTATTTCGGGGAGAAAAAGATTTGTAGTCCAAAAAACATTTGTAATTCTTGCAAAACAAATTTATATGCATTGAACAGGGGTGAAACATCAAAATGAAATGATTGGATTGAGAATAATCTCAAATTAACAGACAAAAACTCAGAAGATCATCTGATTTTAGTGAAATATCTGAACAGATCACAACAAATAATCAAGATATTGTTAATAAATTTATTAAAAAGATATGTCCTTCTTGCTTTTCTACAATAGGTCTTGGAAATGTATCCTGTGAGCAAGTTGCTTCTGGGATTCTCAAAATAAAGATGAAAAGAGATTAAATCTGGAGACAAGTTTCCTTTAAAAACTTTTGGAAACTTTTTCTTCTTTTTTATGTTGGCACACCTGATAATAAATGTAGCAGAGTATTTTTAAAAAAATCTCTAGAAACTATAATGGAAATAGAAAGACTAGCTACTTTGTAAACATATACAACAAAACCTAGGGAAGAAAATGTTAGAACCTAGTATATTAACTCAGATAGAGGAGCTGCATAACATATTTTCAGATTTTTATGATGTTGAAACTTTATCATTTATTTCAGGGGATGAAGAGATAAGTCGTAGTTTACTCTTTGTAAAAAACACTTCTGATTTAATTCTTCGCATGATTAATGAAAGAGGTTTGAATCCTTATTGCACTATTGCTAGGATTTCTATTGATGGTAATCAGAGTTTTCTTAAATGCATTATAAATGTTTTTGATCCATTATGTAAACATACAACTTCAGAAAGTCTTGATGAACCTGGTGTAAAAAAATCATTGGTTTTAACTTTAGTTGAATATGTTTCAGAGCATAATGGTAATCTTAGCAATCTATTGAAACCACTAGCTCTTTGTGATGTAAAATATTCAATAGCATTTGATCTAAAATGTGGTAACTATGGTAAATCTTTATTTGGTTTAAGCAGTTATAGTGGTAAGTATGCATGGCTCTGATGTGAAAGGGAAAGTTCTCTTGAGAGTGGAAAAAAAAGGACCTTAAGTTTAATTGATATCAGCAACAGCAAGTTCGTTGAAGATGGATGCAAAAAAAATCACATGATGGAATTAGAGTTGTGTACCTTGATAAATCTCTAGAACCTTTAATAGAACATCTCATTCCTCCACCAGAACTACACATTCTTATTGGTATTACTTCTATGTTTGTAAAAATATTAATTACACAGTGGCCTGATTCTGATTCATGGCTAAAGTCAAATTATATAATCTTTAAAGGTTACCACAGAACTGGTTTGGATGGTAACAATTTATAGAGACTTTTAGATAAATTAGATAATTTAGAAGTTCTTTTAAGTGCAGCCTCTATATTACCAAATAAAATATTTTTCCAACCTGTAGTTAGCTGTCTCAGAAAGTTTTTAATTATTAAAACAAAAGTTTTTTTTTGCATGTTTAATGGAGAATCTATTGCTGAATCAGTTTTAGATTTTAAAAAAGCTTTCAAAAATCTGCAGCTTCATCTTCTGGAAAAATTTAACTACAAATTAAATATTAGCTAGAAAGTTCATATTTTAGTATGTCATCTTGTTTCTTTTCTTCAGCATAGTCAGTTTGGGCGCGGTGTATATGCCAAGCAGCCAGGAGAAAGTGCTCACCACTATCATTATTAAGTATGGAAAGGATACAAGCCTTGTTTGGAACACAATAGTTATGCAAAACAGCTTAAGAAAAGTGTGATTGAGTTTGGTATACACAGTTTTAAGTAGTCCTTTTCTCTCCTTTTTTAAAATTTTTAATTATTGTGAAATTTGAAATGATTGAATTTTATAAGGAATTTCAATATTTCATGTTAAACTGTTACATCTATTGCATTGGCGTTATATTGTTAACTCTGGAATTTATCTCAATTTTATCATGTTATTTTAGATAAAAACTATTTTTACAAAAAAAATATGTTTAAAAGTTAGTTTAGATTTTAAAAATTATTTTAAAACACTTACCTAAACCCAATATTAATAATTAAACAAAAAAAATTAGAGTAAACCAAAATTTACCCTGGCGGTCTCAGTAGAGCACAGTGGTGTTTAACCTTTATATGGTCATAATTTTTGAACGCTGAAAGATAATACTATGAAACTTAAAATTTATCAATGAATATAAGTCTAGTTAAGAAAAGTTCAAAAAACATTTATCAACTTGTTGCCCCTCGCATTTGGGGATGGGTGAGGAGGGGTATGAAGTCAAAGGGCTTTTTTGTTCTTAGCCTTCAATCATTGCAATTTTTTGCAAAGCCTCTTTATTTGACATAAGTATAAACACACAATGTTTGGAGTTTGCTCCTTGTCTGGAAGTTAGTTATCTCAAATACCAAAAAAATCCTGGATCTGCCAATGCAGTAATTTACTGCAAATAAAATTACATTGTGTTTGTTAAGCATTTTACATTTTTTACCTAGATTTACCTTTAGTTCTTGATTTCAGTGTAAGACAGTAATTTTTTAATTTATTTTACACAGTCTGTGTCACATGTATTAAAAAAAAAAGTAAATCATAAATGCCGGCCTGAAATATTGTAATTCTGGCTGGAATCGAAATGACTTAAAAATAACAAATTTGGCCAGAACGGAATTCTGGTACATCTCTAATAACAACAATATTCTATTAAAGGAACAAGAGAAAAAAACGATAATAGGGTTCCATTAAAGGAGCCAGAAAGAATTGATAACAATATCCCATTAAAGGTGCTTAGGCTTTGCTATTAGATTTTAAAGGGTGACAGGAAAGCATAAATCATATAAAATGTTAAAAAATTATAGAAACTTTCAATTATGTAACTCATCATATAAATTTTTATCTCAATAAGCATTAGGTTTCAGTAGCAAAAATTTTACCTGGTGCCTGCAATCAAAAAAACATGAAAATATTTCAATTTATATTTTAAATAAATAGATTTGAATTCTTTTAATTAATAAATAATTATTGCCAACTGCATTAATTTTTTATTTCAAATACATTATTAAAATGGAAATTAAAAAGACTAAAAAATAAATAATATTTTTATTTAACCAAGTAATATATTTAACAAATATATAAAAAAAAAGATTTACTTCTTGCATACTGTTGTCCCATCCACCATGACCAACTTGAAATTTTTTTAAAGATTTTGGATCAATTATTATTTCCACAAAATCACCAGGTTTCCAGTAACCAACCATCTGAGATACAGTTTCAACTGAATTATCTTGTAGAGCTAAATTTGATTTAACATCAGATGACTTTATTTTTTTTGTTGCAGAAATTGTTTTTCTGGTTTCAAAAACAAATGGATTGAATATCCATCTAAAAGAAAAATGTTTCAGAATATGTATAACAAATACGTTTAGAATATAGAAATGCGATCTAAACAAAGGATTTTACACCTTTAATACACCCTGTTACACCTCCATTACATCTCTAACTTAAACCCAAATAACTTTATAATTACTGGTAAAAACCTCTCTTCTTTTTTAATAATAATAAAAAAATACTATATCTAAAAGGGAGGTTTTTGTAAATGTAAAAAATGTCACCATCATAATTTATTTTTATCTTTCACAACTTTTAATAGAAAGCTTATGAACTGTAAAAAAATTTTCTGTTTAATATTTGCACAAAAAAATATTTCTAAACAAATGTTTATTTAAAAAAATAGGGTTTATTTTTAAAAAAATATGAATTATTTTAAAAATAGGGTTTGTTTTTTAAAAAAAAGGTTTACTTTTTAAAAGAAGGGTTTATTTAAAAAAAAAATTATTTTTAAAAAATTAGGGTTTAGAAAAATATGTTTAACAATTGACAATAAACAATAGTTTTCAGTTATACTTTCATTCTATTTTGAGTAAAAGGTCACCCAAGTATTGAACATTCTTTTAACCATTAATATTATTCTTTCTCAGGGAGGTTAATGCATCTTTATTTAAGACTGAAAAATAATCCTGCAAAACTTGGTTAATTTACAATTTATTTGTACATACCCCACAAAAAATTTATTTAAATATTTATAATTAGTTACATTATTGAAATATTTTTGGGTTGGCTGAAAATTAAATTTTTTGTGTAAAAAGCTTTGAATCTTTTTAACAACTTGAGCTATTTGTTCTCTCTCTGCTGGATGGAAACATTTGTTTTTGGCGTCTCCTATAAGAAAGAAAGATTACATATAGTTTTTTTTGCAATAATATAGTTTTTAATGTTAATTCAATGCTCTGATGGAATGTTTAGCCATTGGATTCCAATGCTTTGATGAAAGCCATTGAGTAATTTTAACAGATAAAAAAGTAACCATATTTTTATGCAAACAAATAAAATGTAAAAAAAAGATTTTTCTTTGTCACTTAAAATATAGAAGACTTCACTTAAAATATAGAAGACTTCACTTAAAATATAGAAGACTTCACTTTTTAACAAGAGAACAAATCTTGGTATTTTTATAAAAAAAACCTAAATTACCTTTAAAAAAATTTATCTATAATACTAATATACAGTAAAATATAGTATATTTTGTATAAATAAAATATACTTTATATTAATAATATACATAATATATTGATCTTTTCATAGAGTTTATAAAACATTTTGTGAAACACACAAAAGCTACTGAAAGTAAGATTCTTTTGATTTTAAATGGGCACAAAACTCATACAAAGATTGTTAGTTTATTGGATTTTGTTAAAAAAAATGGAATAATAATTATAAAATTTCCAACTAATACATCACATTAGTTGCAGTTTGTTTGTGAGATTGTAATTTTATGTTAAACTTTGTAAATTTTTTATCTATAATACAAAGAGGGTACTAAGTTCACTTTAGTTTTGTATTATTACATCAACATCTACTCTAAGTTGGTGAAAAAACATTTTTTGAGAAATTTTTTGTATTTTTTATCATTTAATTTTTTTTTATTTTAGCTATTTATATTAAATACTATGGGTCCTCTGCTCTTTAAAAAGAGTGGAGAATATAATTTTAAATGAGATCATAAACTTTTTCAAAAGATCATCTGCGGTTGCTGCCTTAAGAAAAAAAACAAATGCATTCCATGGAATACAAATTTGCAAGGTCTAGTTCAAGTTTTCTGTAAGTTTGAGTATTCACTGAAAGTTTTGCCTACTCTGCAGGATTATGCCCTAGTTGTAAGAAAAACTTTTATCTCTGTAAAGTATTTCAGGCTCAGTTACTCATAAGTGGCAAAATGCTGATTTAATTAGCTAAAAAATTTTGAGAGCTCAATATTATACAGTACATGCAGTCTAGGAAGAAATAGATTTTTTATTAAAGGTGTGAAACAGGGATCTAGTTTAATACAGAAACTTTGCTAAACATGCTTATGTGAAATTGCTAAAGGTAAATCCCACATATGTTCACCTTATAGGACTAACAAAAATCTTACTGAGAACATTTCTAAAGTTCAAAAAAAAGGAACAAGTAGCTTTGTCTCTTCTAAAAGAAATTTATTCTGATCAAGAGTAGAATCTAGGAGCTCAAACTGTTCTCAGAACAGGTCAAAAAATATTTAAAAATAATTATGGTAAAGAATCTTAAAACAAATAAATTTTATTATGTTAAAACTTAAATTGTATTATGTGAATATTAAGGAGGTAAAATATTTATGTTATACTTAGTATCCCAGAGAGTGCTTAGAGAAAGATTGCTTTAATGAGGTAGATGCTTTGGCAATATAAATAATGTAAATATATATATATATATAATATATATATATATATATATATATATATATATATATAAATATATATATATATATATATATATATATATATATATATATATATATATATATATATATATAGAGAGAGAGAGAGAGAGAGAGAGAGAGAGAGAGAGAGAGAGAGAGTGGAAATTGAAGGTTTTAGTAAATCTGTTTGACCCTAGCAAAGACAGGGCAGAAGATAGCAGTTCTAGAGAAACATATTCAGGGACCAACTCATCACTTGTTTTAGCCTATTCTGAAAAGCTCAACGAGAATCATTCTAACATGACAAAGGTTGTTGAGAGATTAAAGATGCATGAATGCAAATACTAATTGACATCTGATATAAAGTTAATCAAAATTGTTTTATAATTATTCTTCATATGGTGCAGTTATTATTTTAAGAAATGGATTTTTTTTCCCCCAATAATATGTTTTTATTCATTCAACAATATATTTAATTTAATTAATTATTACATAAAAATTATAGGCTCATGGAAGAAAATATGCCTGTGCTTGTTGCAAAGGTTCTTCTGAAATATTTTCTGGAGAGCCTAGAACATTTCAGTCTTTAAATGTTCACCATAAAAAGTATTTATCTGCAGGGTATCCATTGAAAAGTATGAATAAATATAGGGTATTTAAATATCTGCATTTCAATAAACAAGTACAAAACACATAATAAACTGAAAACTTATCATTTATCTCAAAGTTATTGTTTGTGATAAATGGATAACAAACATTTCCATATATTTAGAATGTCATCAATCCTTGTTTGCTCAATATATAGGACAAATCCTTAACTATAATAAAAGAAGTTCTGTTACCAAAACTTCACCTTCTGATGGGATTTGTTAACCATATGGCATCGTTTATAATGCATTTTTGGCCTGGATTTACCAATTCGGTAATGAGCATTGGATGCCTTCGGAAAAGGTAATAAGGAGGAACATATGAAGGAAACACATGTGGAGAAATACTTAAAATTTGTGACCAACTTTAGCTGATAATATCTGTTAAACTGCGCCCTCTCTTGGAAACAATGAGAAAGTTTAATAAGATTGTACACAGTGTCTTTGGCTATAAACTAGACCCAAACAAATCAGTTTTGATTAGAAGTTTTACTCAAAGTTACGTAATACTATTACAGAGAGGTAATTGTAGTATTTTTTAAAAATTTTAATCTAAATTATTGATTTACATTTTAAAAGTATGTTTATTTAGTTTTTAGGTAAATAGCTCGCAATTGTTGGTTTAAGTGGCCTCTCTTGGACAGTTTAATAAGCAGATATCCGAATCTTGCCAAAAATGTTATAAACAGGTTTGCAGCTTTACAGAAAGGAGCAAAAAAAGAAGCAAAAAAAGTCTTCAAGTCGAAGAATTTATAAATCATTGAACATATATAGCAGAAACAATATTGAAACCATGTTGAAATAATATTTAAAAAAAATAAAATATTAGTAAATACAATTTATTTTTTAAATATTTTATTTGGTATTTATTATATAATGTTATTATATATTAGTAATACCTAGTAAAATTTTGAAAAAGAAATCGGGGCACTAAAAATTGTAAGAGTGATAGCTTGTGGCCTATTGTGACTAATGTGTGCGCTTGATCAATTGAAATACATTCTGTAGGTCTTACGTCTGGCTTTGATGTGCAAGCCCATAAGGGCAAGAAGTGGGTATGTTTAGCTTTCTATTTACCCGATTTGAAAGTAAAAATCTTTTAAAGTTTTTTTTGTGTTGATCAAAGATTTTAATATAAAAAAAAAATAATAACAAAAAACTCTGGACACAAGCTCCCCTGTTTTAAGAATGCACTACTTAAGGATATTTACACTAGCATAATCTGATTTTTAATTACCAAAGAATTTATGATATTTTATGATACCTGTTCCCACTAGGATAAGAAACTTCAATATCTCCATCATCATTAAATCCACTTACTACACCAAGATTTGTGAATGACTAAAATGTAAATTATTAGTATTATAATGAGTACAAGAGTTCTTGAGATTATATAAACAATTTAAAAAATAAATTAGTGATCCACCAGAATTTGGTTTCAATTTTGACCAAAAAATTAAATTTAAACCAATAATATAATTAAAAAAAAAAATTAAATTTGGTAAAAACAAAATTTCGGTTAAAAAACATACCAAAAGCCAAAAATTAAATTGGTTGATTTTAAATTTTATTTTTAATTTAAAAAAAAATATTTTTAAAACAACTTTAACAAAATAATTATTATTTCAAATAAAATTTTAAGCCCATTGTTCGCCAAATATTTAATTTTTAAGTTAGTAAATAGCTTGTATCCATCTGCTTTTTAAAAATATTACAACCACAAATTATCAAACCATTAAAGTGCACATAATAATTTGAGTCTTGCACATCTAATTAAGTTTTGGTTTAAATAGTTGAATAGAAAGGTGAAGTAGGATAATATTTCTTTTAGTTATTTTTATAGATTTTTCTATGAGTAAATTTATTATCTTTGTTATTTATTTATTTATGATTAAAAAATTCATTACTATCATCTAATATGGAAAAAGTTACAATCTACATTAGTGACCCCAAGTGCGCGAATTGTAATTTTTTCAAAGTCTCGAAGTGGTTGTTCTGTATTATACTCATTTCAAAAATCACCAAATTTCTGTTAAAATTTCTCTTTCTATTTCTCGGTAAAATAAATCTCAGTTTCAATATTTTAAAACCCTAAATTTTGTTTTATTTTAACTTGCTGTATTTTCTGTTTATTAACTGCACTTTTTTCAATGTTATTTTTGAACAAATTGAGCAAGCCCTCTCTCTTTATAGGTGCAGCAAACTAAAAATAAAAAAATGGTCATTGCATTTTGACATTTAAAAAAATTTAAGCAACTTAAGGATACACATAAAACTATTTGTCATTTTTTATTTTCTTTGAAATGATTTTTTAGATACATCTTTTTTTTTTTGGGTGAGTTATATTTTTTCATTTTATAAAAGTTTTATTATAATTATTCAACTTGTTTTATTCTGAGCAATCTTCATAAGTTTTTTCATATTTAAATTTCTTTTCATTGTGTCATTTAAAGAAAACAAGAATGAAAGACAATTGATTTTCCTTGTGGTGGTCCTTGGGCAGATGTCTTTCATTACTTCATTGATAACTTCACCTTCTACATCACCTGGAATCCAGCCACGCCTAACTTTACCCCATTGTTTTCACCTTCTCATGAGGCTGCTATTTTTAATCAAAATTTTTCATCTTTTTGACAAAAACAACTTTCTTGACAACAAATTTATTTTTATTATTGTAAGAAATTAATGTACAAAGGTACTGTCTGACATTAAGCTCCACTATTTGCATTAATATTTCTTTCCTTACACATTAATGCTTTGGGTTTCTTTCTTATCTTTATGTTTTCCTGATTATTTAATAACTTAAAGTTTAAGACCTCTGTCAACTGTTTTCTTTCTCTTTAAAGATATTCTTTATTATCTGGTAAATCCTAACATAAACTGTGGTTGCTTGCAGCCATCTTATAAGTGAATTAGTTTGATAAAAAAAAAGATCAGATATTAATCTCAACATTGGCTGGTCAGATTTCCTGAACTCTGTGTTAGCTCTCAGAGAGATCGATTCCATCAACGGCTGTAAAGTATCAGAGTACTAACAATGTCACATATAGATAGTATCCCTGTTAGTACTTTTGGTGTGTATTGTCGAGGCCGCATTTGGAGCCATTTGTTATGGCTTAGGATTTCTTAATAGTAATGAGGCAATTATTCAGACTGTTAGATATTTTACTATATGTGTTCTAAGTCAAGTTCTTTAACCAATTTAAAAAATGAATAAATCTATAAAACACAATAAATCATCATCATAACCAAGTTTTCTAAATCTAAGTTTGAATCCAGTCTATTCTTTTATGTGCTATAGTTTAGCACCACTTCATTCTATCACCTTTCTCTTTGTTCTATTTCACTCTCCTTTATCTCAACACTGCACTTTTTTCAATGTTATTTTTGATCAAATTGACCAAGCCCTCTTTCTTTATCCATAAGCCAATATTGTTGTCGTTGGTCAATTTAATTCTCATCACACTGAATGGCTTGGCTCTAGTGTCAGTGACTCTGCAAGCGCTAAGGCCCACAACTTTTCATCATCATCAGAATCCTATTATTGTTGTACCTCTTACAACAACCATAAAGCTGACTGGGACTTATTCCAAGATTTTTTGTGTGATGGCCTTTGGGTAGCAATCTTTCACCTTCCTGCTGACAAATGTGCTTCTTATGTAACTTCTTGGATTCAGGCTAGCATAAATCTTTTATTTCCTC
>NC_061157.1:4392720-4520220 GCF_022113875.1 Hydra vulgaris | reverse complement strand
TTGCCCCCTGTTATTGAGGTTTGGCTGGCACAATCTCAACACTAAATCAGTCTTATCAATGACAGAGATGTCATCTTTTTCTGGAAACGTAAAAAATTCCTGGCCAGATCTTCTCAAAAACTTTATGACAAACTCATCTGCACCTAAGGCTTGAATTAGCCCAACATAGTATTTCACTTTTTTTTTTATGTTTGAAACTTGACAATTACAAAATCATTGATTTTAATAGACAAGCTGTCCTCCTTAGCCAAACATTTGGATGTTGTTTCTTCACCTGGCGTTTTTTTTTTTTTCAAGAATTGTTGACCTGCTTAACCATGCTAAAGAATTTCTTAAAACAGAGGCACAAAAAATTATTAGTGAAACAGAAACAAGTTAAATAATAATTTTTTTACAACAAAGATTTCATGCACAGCTTATTTTAATCTTTAATGAAAATACTAGAGTAACTGAAAAACTAAATATTAATCAAACATTTTTACTGACTAAATAACTAGAGAACATTTAAGAAATGCAAAAGATTGCAATATTTAATATAAGCAAATATAATATTCAACATTATGTTCAATATAACACAATATTCAATATAAGCAAACTTAAATTTCTAAAAGCTACACATTAAGAAGATAGAAGGATAAAGATCCGTCAAAAAATCTACAGGGATTAATACTTCTCCAATACTATAGTATTTGCATTTTGTATCATTGTCACATCCAGTGCATGTCAGCCTTCTCATATACACTTTTTTCTTTTTTAGTGGAAATTCAAACCACCTCTTGAACTTGTAAAGTCCCCTTGAAAGTTGTTAGGTTTTCCGGTACACATTTCTCATAGAGATTGAAGTCTGTGTTGTTAATAGTATAGATTGCTATACTTGGACACTTTTCTTTTATTTCTTCAACCAAACAATTAATATCAGGAACATCTTTCCCTTGTCCAATCAATCTGTCTGCGGTTCTTTTGATACAACCTTCTATTCCATCAGGGGCACAATTTCGATGCCCTTTTTCTGTGAAATGTCACCTTATAGTTTTAGCTCCAAACTCTTTTTGTAAAAAAGTACCAACCAAATAGAACATGGACTTGGTTTGGTACTGTTGAGAAGTACTATCACTAAGGAAATAAACTGTTTCAATGACAGGCAGTTTTTCTTTTAAGTCATTAATAAAAGGCTTTAAATGCGCACAGATTCCAACAACATCATTTTGTCTTTATTATTTTTTTAGAAATACTACAATAGTATGTCATGATACTTGTATCTGTATGGATTGATACTTGGTTTCTTGATCCACCAAAGTGGAGTGATTGGATTTCTTTTGAGTATTTGCAATTGTAATTGTCTGAAAAGTCACAATGAATGAAAATATCCCTAGGCCCTAAGTTATTTTTTATTTCTGATGTAGCTTCGTACTTTGTGTTTTATATTGCATACATGCTTCATAAACTTTTCCAGTAAGTTGTTAATAAAATGCAAACACATTTTTTTAGTTAATGTTAATTCTTCTTTTACAGTTTTAAAACATGTCTTCATTTTATTTTTTATCACAAGTTCAACACATTTTTTAGACCATTGTGGAAATGTTACTTTTTCATTCGTATCATTCTCAAATTTTTTTGTTTAAAATGCATATTCAACATTTCCTTTGCAGGCATGATTCTCTCAGCTTGCTGTCACATGTTATACTTTTTAGCAAGTCAGTAGGATATTTATATGCCAATATCTTAAGACTATACAACTTTTCACGAATCAAAGAAAAATTTTTATGGTCAATACATAGACAAGTATCTCGTTTAGGAAAGTCTGTTTGAACAACCCAAAAGGGTCTTAATTTGCAAATGTGCTGTAAAACATTGACTTGAACTCAGTTTTTTTTTTTAACTCATTCCACAAATTTAACATTGTATCATTTTATATTCTTTTTTGTTTTTTCACTTTGTTTCTTGTTATTGTTTCTTTTTTCCCAGCAGTAAGCCTACTGGAACTATCATTTTCTAAAAAGTTCCTAATTTCCTTTCAAGTTTTTGTTTTTTTAGTACATTTGAGGGCTGTTTCAAGTTGTATGGTAAGATACATTTTGAGGTAAGATTGTTGAGGCTTCTTTGAAATCTGTACTTCTTTATTATCTTTCCACTTAATACCCTGGCAAAATCATTTTTTTTGTCAATACAACTCTCAGTAGAAAAATTTAATTGTATTTTTATCATTAACACTTTGCTAAAAAAAGCAAGCTTTTCTTTACTTCCTTTGAGCATTTTGTACGTGACAAATTGAAGGAAAAACCCTAAATGGAGTGCTATGTTTTGAGGCTAGAACTCTGTTCCGCTTGGAGTAAATATGCCTAGGTAATTGCTATTAAACAAAAGTATTGCTTAAAAAAAGTAAAACTATTTACCCTGAGTATGTTTGCCACAGATGTGACACACTAACACTAACAAATTCAACTTTTAAAACTTTAACACTTATCAGCACTAAACAACTACACCAAAAATTCCCCCACTATTACTCATTAATAAAAATGTCTGATAGTTTAGCTAGACCAACAACATAGAGAACTATTGCTGCCTCCTACAGTTTTTTTTGGAACTAATAACTCTATCCACAGACGTGACATTTAAGGTGGTGACAAGAGCTTCAATTACATAAAAGTTACTTTAAAAATATGTTTTAAGGAAAATATTGTCAACTCTAATTTTAATTTATTCTTGATTATTTATTATATATTATAATAAAAGTAAAGTACTAGCAACAAGGTTTAAACTTCTTGGGATTAGCAAAATGTCTGGGTGGTGACATTCCATGGATGTGACTTGTCAGTCTGTGGAACATTATTTATTCACTGAAAATGCTATTTTGGATTGGTTAATATTGTATTAGCTGTATATTTGTTATTTTCACTGGTTCAAAGTATAAATAGTATTAACTTGAAAAAAAAATTAGAGGGGACAGTATATTGCTGCTTTTTTGGAGAATGATCCAAATATATATATATATATATATATATATATATATATATATATATATATATATATATATATATATATATATATATATATATATATCAAGTTTTTATTTACAACTCTTTTTTAACCCTAAACTTGAACCTTGTAAAGCAAGGTTGTTAAGCAAGATTGCTACACAGGAAAACAGCTTAAGCATGCTATTTCATACAGAGGCTAGATTTGAACCTGGACTAGTCTAGTTTACTAGTAGATTGAAAGTTTATGCAATTTGATGTGTCAAAAAGTGTTTTGGAATGAAAAACATCTTTTAATCAAAATATGTAGATATATCCAGGACAAACTTTGAGATTTAATTTATCAAAGAAAAATTACTTGAAAATTTAAATTACTTCCTCCATTTCATGACTCCAACCACCATGTCCATCTTGCAGATCATATATTTCTTCTTTACAACAATTTACTTGAACTCTGTCTCCAATATTCCATTTATTGTGCTGGGGTGATAAAGTTAACTGTACCATTTATCAATTACAATTATTTTAATCAAGTAAAAAAAAAAATTTTATTTCTACCAAAAAAACGAATTAAATTAAGCATATTTTTAATTTAATAATTAACTTTTAAATAATACTCATCAATTAATATCAAATAGAAATATTTCACACAAAAATACTACTTTATAAAGCAAATAGTAAATATAAATTCCAATTAGATATTACACAAGGGCAGAAAAATCATGTCAAAAGCATTAAAAAATATATATCTTAAAAAAAGCATTTATTGTTGGTTTTAATGCAATACAGGCTCTGTAACCTTTGTTCTGAAAGTTAAGGAGGCCGTGTTTCAAATAAGTGGATTAACAATCAGTCAGATTTTCTCAGCATGCTTGGAAATGGTGATCTTTTACTAGCAGATCAAGTTGCAACGAAAGGTACAACTATCTTCATCTTTTTTTCTATCCATTAAAACCATTCCTAATCTAAAATGGGTATTTGAAAACTCCATCACTATGCCATTTACAATCATCAAATCAGTAAAGACTTGCTTTTAAAAATGGATTTTCAATATTAATGCACAGTTTAGCACCAGTCAGGCAATAAATTTTTGCTCTGCTGCTGATAGAATGTTGTAACACTTGCTGATATGTTCCTCATTTCTTTTATCATAGTTCAAAGTCTGGGCTTCATTTATATTGCATTACTTTGTTAACAAAAATCAATGATGGGTTTTCAATATCAGTACAAAAGATCTGTTTTGATATTGAAGCTGTAATACAACCTTTTCTATGTAAATTGCAAGCTTTATTATCATTTTGTGTCATAGTAATTACAACAAGTTGTTCGAATTGCTTTTGATAACAAAAATTTTTCGTATTTGGTATAACACTGCAATATAACTTTTTTGACTTTATTTAAAGAATTGTTAACTAATGATGGACTGAATAAATAGGTTAAAGGCTTTTGAAAATTTCAATGGTCATTTTTGTCAGCTGATTCTGCTTTGCTGTCTTATTTGATGTTTGATGCTTATACGTGTAAACATTGCTGTTTGGGGGAGGAAGAGAGGAATCTTAAAAAGATATCCTAAATCCTTTGTATCTTTTTGTAAAAGATGGGGCCCTGTGATAGCTTGTGAATTCTGTTAGTATATAATTCAAAGTAGGTAAATATATATGGTACTTGTTAATTACTTTTTAACCGTTTGAGGTTCTTATGTCTTAATGGGACAGGGTCAACCTTAGTTTTTGATTCAAATATAGTTTACTTGTGTATGTTGCTTCTTTATTTGGTTCCAGTTGAACATATGCTTGTATTTTGAATAATAGAACAGCAAGATGACAATAGGCTAATTTCAATCTTGCCATACAGAAGAAGGTACAGGTCAAAATCTAGTTTTCTACAGTTCTAAAAATGTCTAACCTACCGATTGAAATTCAGTCTTCTTTATGCAGTACAACTCAAAAATGTAATATTTGTGTCTTTTTCTTTTGTCACTTACTTGACTGAAATATTAATTCATTTAAAAAAAACTGATTCAAACAACTGTAAATATTATTTATTTAGAAAAAACTGATTTAAACAAAATCAAACTTTAAGCTTATAAAATCTAAACCATTATTGAATAAAAATAACTTTTTTTATATACAATACTTAACCTTAGTTTTCAAATAAAAGTAGTCAGTGTTCTTGATTTCACAATAATAAATGTCATAAACATGCCCATAAGTTGTGAGATTCCTAAACTTTTATTTTCTGTCTGTTAAATAGACTAAGTAGATCATTATTGATCTACTAAGTCTATTTAACAGACAGAAAACATAAGTTTAGGAATCTCACAACTTATGGGCATGTTTATGACATTAATTATTGTAAAATCAAGAACACTGACTACTAATATTTGAAAACTGCTGTATATCACCAAGTGATATATTAGAAAGCAGTGTTGTGTTGTTTTTCAATCATCGATAGAAAATGGCAAGAACAATCTATATCCAAGAATAAATATTTTTATTTTACGTGATTTTTATTATTATGAGTTTGAAAGTATTTTGAAAAACTCCGCATGATAACTTTTTTAAAGTTAATTATATAATATATATCAAATTTATTATAATTCAAAAAAATTATTATTTTAGATAATATAATTATTATATTATCTAAAATAATAATTTATTATAATAATATATTAAATATATAAAGTTATATGATATATGTTTTATATTTTAGCACAAATAAACTCATGTTTTACTGCTATATCGGTAGTTAAATGACATGGTTGTATCTCAGATACCAGGTATTTATTGTTTATTATCTCAGATACTCAGGTATTTATCGTTTTTGAAGTTTACTCCAAAAATGCTCAAAATATTGTAATCTTTGATGTTGATTTATCTCTAAATAAAGTCGGAATGAAGAGATAAAAAAAGATATAATTTATTGACATCTATAAATATTGCTTTTATCCACATTGTCAAAAGACCTTAAATTTAAATACATCCTACTTGTATTTAAATGAGATACAACCTCTTGCCATATAGTATTGCATATATTTCCATAGTTGTATTGCATAGGTTGTATTGATAGTTACCGAATTAGCTATGTTTACATTTATATTGCCGAAACTGGACTGGGTAAGAAAAACAAAACGCGTCATCGAACACATATCTGTCTAGAGTAAGGTTCTATATTATTATTTTATGATTAGAACTTTTTATATAGCTAATTAAACAATATTATAATTTTCATATAATAATGTAAAAAAACAAATAAGATCATAAGCATCATGATATAAACTTTGTAAATTTAACTGTTATAATCAGTCATACTCAAAGATGGTAAAGAAGAGTGTTTATTATATATTATAATTATATGTTTTATATTAAAATTATATGTTATACATTATAAGGTAAAAAAGATGTTTTTATCGTCACAACTTTTTCATAGAATCCCTGTAGTCACTCATTAAAAACATTTTAACTTTTTTTACAACCAAAAACAAAAAAATATATATAATTTTTTTTTTTTATTAAATGCCGTTGTAAGATAAAAAAACATATATCTATCTAGGTCCGCGGAGAGCTTTCATGACACCCGGGGCAAAGCATCTAGTAGGCGCCCCTTTAAGCATACATAACTTTAAAAAGGATTTAAACTAAAAGCATATGCTATCATGCATATTTATGATTGCATTTGTTTTTAAAATGATTTATTTTTAACGATGCATACATACGGGAAAATAGGCTGAAGACTACAGTCCACGCCAAACAAATAGCATATGTATTAACTTAGTAATAAAAATAGGTGTATGAACGTATTAAATTTAACACAATAATTAATACATATTTAACACAATTTAACACAAGAAATAAAATACAAAAAAAAGAAAATTGTCTTCGTTTTTGTTTAAAACATGTAAAAATAAATAAATGAATAAAATGAAAAATGCACCGTATGCCAAACACACTCGCTATTTTAGCAGGTCTTAGAGAATTCTAAGACGTAGAAACGTACCTAATAGTCAACCTTTTTACCTTTCTTAATAATAACTTGAATTCAACGCTTTGGCATCGAGGAAATGAGCGTTACAAGCAAAGATTTGGGGATTTTGTTCCATTCCATCTGGATGGCCATTTTCGGTGATGTTACTGTATTGTTTTCCATTTTCATACACGTGACCAGACAAGTAACCCAAAATATTTTCAATTGGATTCAAGTCGGGTGACAGCGCTGGATGATCAAACAACTGGATGCCATGTTCCGTTACAAATTCCATCACGGTCTTTGCCGTATGTATCGATGCATTATCTTGGATAAAGACAAGCGTATGTTCATAGTTTGCATACCCATATGAAATTAAGTAACTAGAGGGTATAATAATGTAGTCTTGAGCTGTTTATTTCTCTTCTAAGAACTTTCATTCATATAATTCGGCTTTGGAAAATGCACCCCAAATCATGACACCACCACCACCATTTTGTCTAGACAAGAAATTCTTGGGTTTATTTAGTAAGTCATGCTAATAATATTGATATCCATCTGGGCCATCAAGATTAAATTTTTTCTCATCAGACCAAATAATTTAGCCCCAATATTTGTTTGCATACACCATGCGTTTTTCCATGTGATGTTTCTTCATCACCGGCGTTGACATACGCTTCGCATACCTTAGATGTTTAGCTTCATGTGACGTTCTTTGTATCGTACGCAATGACACATCAATATCAAGCTGGGCGTGTAATAATCGAGCACTACAGCCGTTGTTTGAATTCACTTGTAGTATGTGATGTTTGTCATTTTGAAGCATTTTGGTTGAATTTTGTTTTCAAATATGTATCAGGATCCTTCAAAATCTTCTCAATCACTTTTCAACTTCGCTGTATATGTCTCAATATCTCAGACGTTTATACATTAGCAGCCTTGAATGCCTTGATAATAGTGACTTCTTCAGCATTTAACTTAATTTCACGTCCCATAGTAGTCCTCTGTAACACATATTATTAGTTTATATATGATGGCAATTTGGTCTCCCTTAATATATGTATTACCTACCTAGCGCTAAACAAATAATCTGTTGCAGCCAAATGTTAAATGAATGACGTGCGTTATTCGTTTGTCACCAGAAAATATCATATGGTCTACCATATTTTAACGCAGGAAAATATTTGGCGCCAAAAATGATACGTTTTTTTTATTACTTCTCTAGTTATGACTATTTTTAGATATTTTTATGTTTAAAACAGTATAAAATGAATAAAATATATTATATTTGTATTGTGTGCTATTTGTTTGGCGCGGACTGTATGTGTTTGGTAAATAAGGCTGAAGGAGTTTCCAAGAGTAAAACATCAAGACTTCTTCAAAAAAATTAACATCCATAATTTCTTCAATAAATTCGTCTTTTTTGACATCATTTTAACGCAGACTTGCGGAAATTTACTAGCCTTTATCTCTATAAAGAACCTGGTTCAACCAATTAAATGAGAATATAAAAGAAACAGTCTTTAAAATGTCAAATTTTGATTAAATTTTTGAAATAAAATGATTAAGAGCAAAACTGAAGATATTCACCATAAATTTTTTCTCTCAAAGCAGAAAACTACATTTGCAGATTATTGTAATATTGTTATATATTATAATATTCATTCATAATAGATTTTTTTAAATAAACAGTCCTTTGTCGGAAGTTCCTCATTACTGCTTCTCTCATCATAATTGACAATTTTAATTTTAGTAATACTATCATTCCAAAAAAGATTATTATATTAAATAGGGGATTATGAAATTTTAACAAAATTAATTAATGTTAAAGAAAGCAAATTTATAGCAAACGTGTTGCACCTATATGCCATTGATAAATACATTTGATCTCAGACATAGCATATGTATTTTTACAAATTATACTTAAACTTTTGTTAGCACTATTGCTCTCAAACTTATTTCAAATTAAGAAAACATCATTTTGATTATATGTCCTGTCGTTATATGCCATCATTTATTTTCACATAAGTTGTGCTTTAATTACTCATATTCTTGATATTGGTATAAGGCTAAAATCAATTTTTTTGAAAAATGTTTTCTTTATGATATTTTAAAGCTACAATAAGTCTCAATCGGTAACAATTGGTAACATGGTTACATTCTCTAATTTTTAATTAAATATTAAGTAAGTAAACTTGAAAATGCAGTAAACGTTTGTTTATTATTGTCGTGTTGCTAATAATCATCTTTTATTTTATTTTTATTGTAAAATAGCTTAGTCTCAATTGGTTACTTTGTCCCGAAAAAAAAATGAAGTTTCAATTCCCAAAGTTACGTCTCAATCCTTTTTTTTTTTTTTTTTTTTGACTTTTTAAGGTTTAACTAATTGAAACACTGTAACGTAACGTAACTTCATCTAGATTTGAGATTTAACTGAAATACGTCTCAAATATAAATTTTTTTTAATGTTAAGTTATGTTTTGATTATACACACTTTAAAAAAATAATACACACTTTAAAAAGTGAAAAAAAGATATATAGTAACGTAAAAAAATTTATATTTGTGACGTATTTTAATTACGTTTCAATTCTTAAATGTTTTGCGTTACGTTACGTCTTAATTAGTTGCATTTTCAAAGGTAATAAAACAAATAAGTTGCTTATAAGCAATAATAATAAGCAAAGTAACTTACGGTACTTAATTAAGTACCGTAAGCAGTGAAGGATTCAGCATTTTTTGGAGTTTGAGATGAGAGTCCCCAGCCTCTAGCATAAATTGAAGTTTGAACGCTGAGAGAGCGTTTGTATGTTTATACTTACATAAACATACAAACATAAAACATAAAAAAACATAAAAAAAAGGCTTCAAAATGGATCCTTCACTGACAATAGGTGTACATACATAAATGTCCGTTCATATATACATACAATACTAAATAAATCTGGATTATATTGCATCTACAAATTGCGTTAGTATTATAAAATAAAATATTATTATACGTGTTTTAAGTAACCATACAAGATAAATAAAGATGTTGCGTCAATTAAGAACATTAAATAACTTAAGACTAACAAAAAGTAAAAACATTAAATATTAGGATTACCAAAAGTTTTTAATAATAGGATAGTGATTGCTTTGTATCAAAAGTGTTGTTTCGTTGCTCGTTTAAAACGCTGAAGTTAACGTTTTTATATTACTTGTTAAAAACCAGTTACAAAAACGCAGCCCTCTGCAAGATAAAAAAAAATTACATGTTTTGATTTGTTTTTGATATAAACTAATACTTTTTTCAATGGAACATAAGTTAGTAAAAACAATAAATTATAGATGTTATAAACAACGAAAAGAAAAGCTTGGAAAGCAGTTTTTTAACATTCTCGTTTTTAACTGCTTCCCTAAAAAAAAAGTGAATT
Source organism: Hydra vulgaris (assembly GCF_022113875.1). Taxonomy (NCBI): domain Eukaryota; kingdom Metazoa; phylum Cnidaria; class Hydrozoa; order Anthoathecata; family Hydridae; genus Hydra; species Hydra vulgaris. Next base: position 4,509,868 of record NC_061157.1, on the reverse strand, counting down.
TCTCTAAAACTCGCTTTTTTAGTTTTGTTTCTTTTAGAACAAATAGAATATTTAAAGTTCTTTTTTTGGTATAAACATTTCAAAAAACTTTTACTTTTTGTGACTAAAAAAACATTAATGCAAACTTTGATGATGGGCAGCAAATCAAGCAACATTGTCGTTTTGGTAAAGCATGTGTCGTTTTGGCTTCAACAAGTCAAAATAGTGAATTGAATCAGTGCAAAAAATATAAATCCAAGATTTTATAAAACATGCATATTAAAGTGTAAAAGACACCGAGTTTTATAGCACTAAAAAGTGTTGCACAAGTTACAATTCAACTAGAACTTCAAAAGCTCACAACAAAATGTCACAACATCATGAAAGGAATACAAAAAAAAAAATTAAAATGCTTTCATTTTAGTTACTATATTATTGGATGTTTTTTTAACTTTTATCAGTAGTTGTTGTTTTTTTAACTTTTATCATTAGTTGTTTTTTTAAGTTATCTTAATGGTTTGCTTTTTTTTAATTAAATAAATTTTCTTAAGGAAAAAAAACTTTATCTTTATATAATTAAATACAGCTTAAAATTCTCTATAGCTGAGGTTTTAATTAAAAGTCTTATTTCTATTTCAATTGACCTGATTTTACACTCTGTAATACAATATTTTAAAAGCAAATAGCAAAAGCATAGTAGATAAAAACTTTTTAAGGCAATTAGCATATGAGACTTATAACGTGCCTAAAATAGTATCAAGGTTATAGAACTATGGAAACTCTTATAAAGATTATAAAAACAAAGAATGATACCCTTAAACATAAATCCTCAGTAATGCTCAGTCAATTTGAAAATTAACTATATAACAAAATGATAACAAAAATTTATGCATAATAATAATAAACAGTTATTGTTTTATTATTATTGCTGCTATTATTTTGTATAAATAAATTGAAATGAGGTGAGTACCAAATATTAATAATGTAAATATGGTATTTAAAAAGACCATATTTGCATCTAAAATAACATCAAACATACTGCAAATCTGGTTCTACTACGCTCTTACTTTCTGCTTTTTGTAGTAATTTTACTTTAAGGTGCTGGTTAACAGCACCTTTAAGAACAACTACTTTCATAGGGTTGTACGTTATAGCAGTGTTTTTATAAAACAAAATTAAAGCCATTGGGTTGGCAAAGAAAGCCATAAAAATATATAAAATTTTAAAAATATTTTTATTAGCGTCAAAAGAAGCAGCAATTTTGAAATCATCTTGTGGCGCTAAATTTTGAGTAGGTTATTCCATATTAACGATACATACCAGTAGTCCATCGTAATATTCCGTTAAATTTTAGCAAACTATTTATCTTAAAATTACGTTATAAAATCGTTTTTCAAAAATAGTTTAAATTTTGTATAGACTTTGGCAGACCAAAATCTTTACACAAAAATAAAGCTAAAGATCTGACTACGTTTTGTACAACATCTTGTGATAAAAGCAAATAAAGTAATAATGTAATTGTAACTATTATTGAACGGATACGGAATGCCTGCAAATATAGCATAAAAAGCTATATTTGCAGGAAAGAATGAAGGTATCAGAGATTACTGAAATTTAGGATGACATTTCATAAAATAAGATAAAAAATTCCTCTCAAAAACACCAGGTACGACTACATGTAAAAGAAAAACTCCCACAAAATGAGGAGTCATTTAGTTATTCCGTAGAAGAAGAGTTATTCAGGTTATTTATCGATTACTATCTGTAAATTTTCCAATTTTTTTTTTTGTTGTTGTTTATTTTGTTATCTTGACTTCAAGTTCGTTTTTAATTCAATTTTTATGTATGTTTTATGTTGTCTAGTTTTCATGTAGTATGTTTTATGTTGTCTATTTTTATGTAATGTAACTTTTTATACCGAAAAAAAAGTTAATAAAATAAAATAAAATTTACTGTTGCCAAAATTATTCAAAATGTAAAGGCTTTTAAATACCATTGCAAATCCTAAGAACTTGGTCATGCCAAACATTTATTATTCATGAGTCTTTTTTTAGTTTCAATTTTTAGTTTCTATTTATAAGGATCAGTTTAGTTTGAATTTTTAAGGATCAGCATTTCAAATTTGTGAAATTATTTTTTTTTTCTAACACTATTAATCACTTTTCAAAGAAAAAAAATTTTTTAACTCTGAAACTTTATAGATAAATTACTTTTATTCAAATATGAAAAAAGAGAGACATTCAACAAGGAGTATAAAAAAGATTTTTCAGTGATACTTAAAAGTAATGGGTGTTCAATAGAAAATTTAATGCTTTTTTGAATGTCTTGAAATATAAAAGGTGAGTTAATTAGTTAAAGATAAAGTTCTGTAAAACTCATTAAGTAGAAATGTGATTAAGACGTTAAAGGGCAAGACCAAGACTAAGACCAAGACATTATGACTCAAGACAAAAACCAAGACTTAAAAATTCAAGACCAATACCAAAACCAGGGGCGCATCGAGCATTTTTGGTCGTTGAGATTAATTAATTTTGAGGTAATTTTTCCAGACATGGAGCAAACTCGAAACATTTATATGTTTTTACTTACGTCAAATATGAATGCCTTGCAAAAAAATTGCGATGATTGGAGGCTGGGAACAAAAAAGCCCCCAAATTTTTGTCTCCCTGCCCCAAACGTGAGAGCTGAATTATATTTTTACTATTCTCAACTAGACTAATATTCATCAAAAAATTTTAAATTTTGTCGTAAAATATTTTAGCGTTCAAAAATTACGACTATATAAAGTTTAAACCCCCTCAATTTGAGGGGTTGTAAATTTTATATGGTCATAATTTTTGAATGCTGAGAGATAATATTATGAAACTTAAAATCTATTGATGAATATAAGTGAAGACCAAGACATCAAAAAGGCAACCCAAGACCTTAGCCTTTTTAAAATTTTCAAAATGCTAAGAGCAAGACTTAGATTCTTAGAAGTTTAACACAACTAGACTCATGCTCGCCCATGTATGTACACTATTAGGCTATTAGGTCATCTATCGTTTTCCATTTAGACATATTTCTCTATAACAGAACGTAAATACGCATGATAATATAATTATGTTATGGAAATTATTTAGTGCACTGTTGGAGTCTACTAAAGATATCTTACATTAACAAAAAAGATAATTACTAGAACAAAAAACTAACAGGTTTCTTCTATTCTTTAAAACAAAATGTACTAATAAAGTATGGCACAAGATCATTGCACTGTGAAATTATTAATAGCACACAACTTTAACTCTAACCCTGGCAACATGCTATGTTTTTTTAAACTATACCCAGTGGGGTACAGTTTAAAAAAACATAACATGCTATGTTTTTTTAAACTATACCCAGTGGGCATGCGTCGTCTGGGGGACGTCCATTGGATTTCTTACGGACATCTAGATGTCCGTAAAACGTCTGATGGATATCCCGTGCCTCACTGGGTAGTAGTCACATATTATAGTTACAAAAAAAAAAAAGTCAAGGTTACATATTTTATTTAGGTACTTTTTGTAAGAAGTAAAACCGGCACTTGAGTATCACTTAATTTCGTAACTTAAATAACACGTTAATCCTAGTAGTAGCATTTTATTATCAATTACTAATCCAAACAAAAACTGTTGACAGTTTTTGAAAGGATCAAGAAAGTGCAAGACAGTAAAGGTCCAAGATCGAGACCAAGATTCCAGGTTTTCAAGACCAAGACTCCAAGCTTCAAAACCAAGACCAACACAACTAAATATCAAATCTTGAGACGTCTCGAGACTAAAGACTTTAGTCTCAAGACCTACGTCTCTGTAGAAACCAATAAAATGGATAAATTCCAATATCAAGATTATTGTTAGTGTTGTTTTTATTGTTATTTTTTTTAATAGTATTATTATTATTATAATAGTAATAATAATAATTTTTTTTTTGCATCTGAAAAAATTCAACTGTGTAATTAGTCATAGAAGAAGTAAATATTTATTTTTGGTTCAATTGCTTACGCTTCGCTTACTTATATCTCAAAATAGCATAAAAATGAAGTAATTACAAAGTAGCATAAAATTAAAATTTTTTAGACTATTGCATCGAGCTCCATGTTTTATTTATACGCTATTGCATGCTACTTACTGAGTGTAGTCACCCTATCAACCCTATATCAGATTGATTTCTAAATTGTCTTGTTTACAAAACAAAAATTAGTTTTAGTGTAAAGTTGCAATTAAAATTTGACAGGTCACATAGGTTCATAAATTGAATTCGATTTGTTTTTGCTATTTCAGGCCCGTAGCAACGGGGAGGGGGGGGGGTGAGAGGCGATGGGCATTTGCCCCCTCCCCCAATAATTTTTCAAATAAATAATTTTGAAGAAATTGACTGAAAAAATGACTAAAAAAAAAAAGGTCCCTAAAACTATATCAGAGTAGTACTGCCCCCTCCCTCAATGATAATTTATGTTCCTACGGTCCTGTTCTTTCGTATGAAAACTATTCGTGCCCTATTTCTATTTTGAAAATTTTTCATTGTTTTATTTCTTCTAAAACTAATCAAAATAGTAAGGAAACTCATTCATTTATGTAGCTTTTTTTAAATTTTTTTTTGTATTTTCAAACATTTTCGGTTTGTGTATTAAAATATTGTTTTTAAATATTGTAATGATTATTACTGTTTCATTTTCTTTTTTACTATTCACCTCACTTCAAACAAGATTATTGAAAACAATAAGAAAAATGTTTTATTAATTAATGGATGCAACATTGTAAATTTAGATTAGCTTTTGTGGTTTTTTCCGTAAGGAGATGGTCAAAATGCGACTTTTGTTTTTTATATAAGTATTATTGCTTGAATTGTTAAACAAAATTATTCTTAAAACAACTTTTATGTCAATTTTTTGCTTACCAAGAAACTGGCAATTATTCAAACGATGCGAACATTGGAAAAAATTGCCGCAGTAATTCATTATTTTGCTTTAACCGTTACAAACTCTTTGCGGTCTAAAGAAACAATTTGCGAAAGTCAATTTTACGTATTTACTAACTTGACGGATTTCGATTAAAAATCTCTTAATTTAAAATCGAAAATACACAAATTACAACTTAACAATTTAAATGTTATCGGTTATCATTTTTAGTTTACATTATTTAGTTTTTTAATTATAAGAAATTTGCTGAGATTTTTACGCCAATTACACAATTTAAATACAAAAAAATTATTAATTACACCCATTCGAAATCGCGCACCCATTTGAATCGCAATTAGTTAAGTGAAATATAAAAGCATTTTTTGTCATTATCGATTTGTTTTTCATATTCTTTTTAAAAAAATAATTAAGTGCTGTAGTATATATGTAGTTATATATGTTTTGAAAATTAAAGAAAATATAACATGAATCTACAAAACTTTAAATTTTAAAGCACTTATTACTATACATGTTAAATCCTGTCAAACGCATATACAGCTTGTATATAAGTTTGTAATAATAACATGAATATCTATGAACATTTTGCATTTTTATACATAATTCATTTATTTGATAATTGAAAATTTGGTTTCTTTTTATAAGAATGATTATTAAAATTAAATGAATCGTTTTGTGGAAAATGTCTGCAAATCTTCCATATGAGCTGACAAAGTTTAAAGAGCATACTAAACTACTTAAACAAGTTAAAAAAGAAACTGATAGAGCGTTCTATGAAATTCAGCAATCTGGTCATTTTCCACAGGAAACACTGCGTGCTTATCTTTTACCTCAAGATGAATATCACGAGTTAGCTAATATTTGTGAAAAGCCACCTACAATAATTGTTCTTGGAACATCTTGTTATGCAAAAGTATGTGCAATTAATGAATTAGTCGGTGAACCAATTCTTCCTATTATTGAAGATGGAGATAAGTCTACTATGTGGCGAATGGTGCGATTTAAACATGGCTACTATTCTACACTCAGTTTAGTATTGCCAGATAGTTATGAGTTAGCTGCTGCACTTGATGCATATGAAGGAACATGGCGATCTGTTCCACGAGCAGATTTAGAACTTAGAGGTCGGGATCGTTGCGATCCAGCATTAACTGCAGCAGTAGCTGAAGTTAGTTTAGATCATCCTTTATTAAAAACAGGTGCAGAAATAATTTGTTCACCATCCAATTCAGGAAACTGTGTTGAACAAGTCTTTAAAACTTGTGTAGCAGAGATTTTGCCAATTATTATATTTGCAACTGACACAGATACTATTGAACAAAAGGTAATTGCAGCTGTTGTTGATATTGTTTATGTATTTTTATTTCATGCATTTTTAACATTTTATGTACTATTTGAAAAAATATGCGAGTATATGCAATAAAAAATAACTTTTTAATTAAAGATTTTATATAAGATTTTGCCAACTATACAACCCTACATAAAAAGGTGTGTATACTTAGAAATTTAAAACATTTTAAAAATTTTAAATGATTTTTTTTTTTTTTAATTTAGTTTAAAAATTTCACTTTTTAATCTTTATAATTTTATTTATTTATTATTATTATTATTATTATTATTATTTTTATTATTATTATTAATATTATTATTATAATTTTAATTATTTTACCAAATAAGTTAAACAAAAAATGAACAGGTTTTCAAACAATTTTAAAAGGAGATTGCAGAGTTAAGAATTTATAAAATATGTTTTGCTTGTAAACTAAATAAACTTTATATGTTTATTTGCTAGATATAGTTATCATTTTCATTTTTTTATATACAAAAATAGTATTTTGAATTCAGATATCTTACTTTTTTTTTCTTCTATATATATATATATATATATATATATATATATATATATATATATATATATATATATATATATATATAATATACATATATATATGTTTCAGTTATGTTGAGAAGTACTATCACTAAGGAAATGAACTATTTCAATGACAGGCAGCTTTTCATTAATAAGTCATTAATAACAGCACATATTCCAATAAAGTCATGATGCCTGTTATCTGAAATTGTACAGTAAGATTTTGCCTTTATTTTGTTTTCAGAAATATTATAATAGTATGCCATAACTGTATGGATTGACACTTGGTTTCTTGATCCGTTAAAGTGGAGTGATTGGATTTCTTTTGAGCATTTGCTATTGTCATTTTCTGAAAATTTGCAATGAATGAAAATATCCCTAGGCCCTAAGTTATTTTTTATTTCTGATGTAGCTTTGTACTGGTGTTTTATATTGTATACATGCTTCATAAACATTTCCAGTAAATTGTTAATAAAATGCTAAAACAGCTCTTTTTTAGTTAATGTTAACTCTTCTTTTACAGTTTTACAACATGTCTTTATTTTATCTTTTACCACAAGTTCAACACTTTTTTTAGACCATTGTGGAAATGTTACTTTTTCATTCATATCATTCTCAAATTCTTTACAAACTATTTTTTTTTAAAAAGGCATACTCCGTATTTTCTTTCCAGGCATTATTCTCTCAGCTCCCCATTACATACTTTTTAGCAAGTCAGTATGAGTCAATCTGATGGAAAGTTAAAAACTTTACATGTTCTTTTTTTTGTGCAAACTTCAGTTGGCATTTAATTTTTAGATAGATATCACTTTTTTCATGGAATAATTTCAAGAATTTTTTTACAGTACAAAAACTAGCAATACAACTATATAAAAGTGTTGAACTATTCAGTGGCTTTAGGGGGCCACATTCCACGATTTAAAATTTAAAACTAAACCTTTAATACTATTTTCTAGTTTTACTAAATTGTTTTAATACTAATTTACTCCTAACAAAGCTGCAAGAAACTACAATTTATGGCAGGAGTTATAAAGAAACAAAGAATTATTGTTAAAAGCCTATAATGGCATAAGCTTTGTTGAAAAATTTAGGCTCTTCAGAAACATTGTTGTTTTGTGTTTTGGACTAACTTTAGATTAAAGTTTTCATGAAAAGATCCAACAGTTCAAGCAATCAAAACTTCTTGAAAACCAACAAAAACAGTTCAAAACCTCATTTTATTAGTCACTGTGACTCCTAAAGTACATATTATTTTTTACCATGTTCCAGAATTCATTAAATGCCATGGAGTTTCACTTAGTTTATTCAGCAAACAGATAACAGAAGCAATGCATTCAATATTCAAACATCACTAGATACAAAAGAAACAAATCCCATCTTGATTAATTATCTCCAAGAGATTACATACACCTCAAGCAATGAGCTATGTAGTTGTCTTGGTTGGTCTAACAGCGATACCATCCATATAAAAGATGACACTGTTAAAACTCTGATATTTTACATCCGTTAATGGAATCAGCCTCTTTTAGAGTTGCCACAGAGTTTGAGAAAACATACTTCCAGTTAGCCTCAGAACCATTAAAATGAGTCTGTTATATTGTTGCAGTCACTGTAAATCACTGAGCTAAAACAGTACCTGATATTCAAACAAAACATGAATATACATGTTGTAACTTATGGGTAAGCTAACACTGCATTAGAGGTTCAAGTAGAACACAAACATATATATATATATATACATAAAAAAAAAAAAAAAAAAAAAAAAAACTTAACCCAGGTCACAAACATGCATATACACTAACTTGACCCAGGTCAAAAACATGCATATATAGTAACTTACAGGTGAGCTAACACTGCAACAAAGATATATTTAACAATAAAAGATAAATAAATATTATTGATATTATATAGTAACAGGAACTTTAGTAAAAGATGAACAAAAAATCTTTTAAAGCAGGACATGTGACAGATTGTACTGAAGTACCTGTCATAACTAACAGGGTGATTATGATGATATTAGGCCTGACCCTTATCTGAGCATTGAAAATATTTTTCCGTAAGTAATTTGATTAAAAAAGAAATATTTTCTTAACCTTATCTCAACCAATAGTTTTTGATTTATTATAATTGATCTATTATTTTCAATACCTATCATAGGTATTGAAAATAATAGATAAGTAATATTGTAAAATTGTTACATCATTGGAAGCAAAGTTTTAACTACTAGTTTTTTTTTATAAATTCTACCCAATGTTAATTATATTTAATTAATTTCTTTTATGAACCTAAATGTTATAGAAAAATATAACAACCATAGAGGTCACTATAATAAAAACATTATTTTACAATAAGCTTTGGAAAAAGTAGAGAGAATTGAAAAATTTATACAATATAAAAATAAGAACTTAAAATATTCATGTGCAAGGTCTTCACTGAGAGATTTTTTATCACCCATAATGATTTTATTGTGAAAAATATGCAGGCAGTCAGTAATCAAGGCTTCCCATTTACCTCCTTGGATTTGAGAGTAGTTATAAAAAGTTATTCTAACTGGAAGAACCACTGGAAGATACCCTGTTTTCAAAATAAAAACTTTTTAACTTGAACGGTTATTTCAATCATAAAATCTGGTTGATTTAATACAGTAACATTTTTGAATTGTTTAAGAACATTCTTTTGTAGATTTTATATTTTACACACTATTATTTAAGATATCTGGAAAAAAGGTTCCAAAAAGGGCTCTAAAAAAAAATTTTAGTGCACTAATCAACAGATCTTGAAGAACAAAAAGTGCTTAATTTTTTGATTTTTTTGTTTGTAAATATTCTCAAAAATTATTAAGTTGAAATTTTTGTTATTTTTAAAACAATTCAGTAGTTAATATAAAACACTTGCAATTTTAATTAATAATTCTGTTTATTATTAATTCTATTTAATTAATAATAGTTCTGTTTACTGTATTTTTTTAGTTAAAGATAATTGCTATCCTTTTTAATATTTTAGAAGGCGTTATTGATAACTTTTATTTTTGGAAGTAAAACACTTGTTAATATAACTATTAGATGAGGTCTGCTTTAGGCATACTTTTGACACAGACACTTTTTTTTTTAACATTTTTTTTTTGCTTTATATCAAAAGGAAAACAGAAACATGAAGTTAAGGCAAAACATTAAATTTTATTGTGAAAACAATGTAAAGTGACCACATTTTTTGGGATATCACTAAATTTTTAAGCGGTCAAATCAATATTTTTCATGAGTTTCTTAGCTATAGATTCAACTATAAAAAATTTCTATAAGTGATTTGGAACTTTAAAAATTTAAATTAATATATTTTGTTAGATAGCCTAGTGTTCTTTAATTATCTCAAACTTCATGTTGCTTTAGAATATCTGAATGTATTTTGGTATGCTTATTAGTGGCAAACCTTCTCATATTTATTCTTTTTGCCTACTGACTAACTAGAAATTATTTTCGCTATAATTTATATTTGTTATTTTGTAATAATATATAATTAGTTTATTTTAAATATTTGTATTATATTTAAGTTAAACAGATATATTTTTTTCTTGCATTTAGGATATCGATGAATTGATCCAAATTAATTCATTTGCCATGAATAGATTACCTGTGTTTTTTATTAAAGTACCTTCTCGAGTAAACTATGAGTTGAATGAATCTCATCAAGATACAATCAAACAAACCACTTTTAATGCTAGTGATTCACCTCTTTATACTCAACTTTATAATTTAGGTTTTTTAGTAAAAGAAACAATAGGTACGCATGAAACAAATGCATCTAATGACATAAATAGTTTTAATAGTATTTCAGTTATTAGAAGTGTTACTCCTAAGAGTGCCCTTATAGAAGATTTTTCGTTATTTCCTTGTTTTTTAATGTTTGTTCGACAAGTATTACAATACCATATAATTGCTGCTGCATGTGTATTGAACGATGCACACACTAGGTGTCTCGGTATGTTTATAAACTCTGCATTTGATATGGCTCGTGACATTAACGTTACACCAAAACGTATAGCTTATACACGCTCCAAAGAAGCTGAACTGTTTCAATCTCTAATTAATATTGCAAATAAAAAGCAAGAAGAAATAAGAGAAGTAATTCGAAATACCATTGAAGTTTTAAGTCCACAATTACAACAAGAAGCTGAACTTTTAAAGATTCAAGGAGTTGTATTTAAGCAAAATAACGAGCTTGCAGATGTTGAAGATTTAGAAAAGTGTATTCAACAAGTTCAGGAGCTTGTTTTAAGTAGGTTAAATCAATCAGTTGCTGGTAAGTTAATCAGTTCAGTTGAATATCTAAAAGAAAGTTATGTTGGTACCTTGACACGATGTTTGACAAGTCTTGAAAAAGCTGATGCCGAATTTGCAAGAGAAAGCGGAGTTGTTGCCTCAGTGGCATTGAAACAGGTATTGTTATTGTTGTTAAATTGAAAATTTTATTTTTTTTCTATAGATTATTTGTTCCATTTTTGATGATCATAACTTTGTTAAATGTGGTTGCATAAATTATAGCCAGAAATAAAATCATATATTAAATAAAATAAAGTTTGTTGACAGAAACTCGGTCTCGTTTGTTCTTTGCACTTTGCTTATTCTTTATTCAAAGAGGGTGTAATATCTAATACTTTGTGGTCATGATTTATTGATCATATTAGTTCGCTAAAATGTACTCGCCTTTCATTTATGGTTTTAGCTTTGTTACATCACCCATCTTGTATTTATAGAGCAGAAAAGAAACATCTTTAACACCTTGTGCTAGTGTTCATTTCAAAGAGGTGCGACTAATTTGTTTATATTGAAATAATATAAACATGTATTAACTTCTTTCAACATTTTTTGTTTATCTGAGAATTGTTTTATATTATATTATAGTAATTCTTACTTTTTTATGTTTTAAAGTTGCACAGTTTTTGTAAAAGGTTTTAGATGCAGCTTACCAGGTAGAAGTTACTGTACAAGCTAGTTTTTCATTCACTCGACTTTTGTGGGAAAAGCTCAAGCAAGCGGTTCAGATGCTTCCAGGAAAACATTCTCCTGTTATAGATTCCTCATGGAAAAGAAAAGTTGCTGGTGATGTAATAAGGTGCATAAGTGAATCTAGACTTGCAAAGAATATCTGCTCGCAATTCCGTGCTCGTCTTATGCGTTCTCATGAAGCATTTACCCATTCAATGAGGATTTTAGAAATGCGACACAATGGCCGACTAGAAAAAAAAGAAGAGCAGCGCCTAAAGCTAAGAAAGGTTTTTGCACCTCGAGTTGCAAGATGTGTTCTTGAAAGTACATCATTAAGAGATTTAGTCTTGTTTGGAATGCCACAGCTTGGTCGTGAAATTGGCCGCGGTCAGTATGGTGTTGTTTATGCATGTGATAAATGGGGAGGAAAAGGACCTTGCGCCATTAAATCAGTTGTACCTCCTGATGATAAACATTGGAATGATTTAGCTCTTGAATTTTATTATACAAGGTACTCGTATTTAATTTTGATTGTACTCGTATTTTTTTAGGTATTTTTGAAGGTACTCGTATTTAATTTTGATTTTATTATACAAGGTACTCGTATTTAATTTATTATTTCGTATTTAATTTTGATTTATACATTTTTAATTATAGTAAATTAATAATACATAATTAAAAATTTATTTATATGATAAAATATTTAAATATTTAATATATGAATAATTTTATTTAATATTTATTACTCATTTATGTTTTAGAGCTATTCCAGAGCATGATCGAATTGTGCAGATTCGAGGTTCGGTGATTGATTATACATATGCTGGAGGTAGTTCTCCAGCTGTTTTACTTATCATGGATCGATTGCAAAGAGATTTGTATGCTGGTATAAAATGTGGTATGAGTTTTCGTAGTCGTTTACAAGTTGCCATAGATGTGGTTGAAGGGCTTAGATATTTACATAGTCAAGGTCTAATTCATCGAGATATTAAACTCAAAAATGTCTTAGTAAGTTTTTTTTCTTCATTTTTTGTATTGAGTAAAACTTTTAAAAAATCTGATTTGATTTGATCACTTTTCACTGACATATTACCTCACGGTCCATACATAATCTGCCTTTCTGTTTTTTTCGTGTTTTTAAAGTTTCTAACTCCATGTATTTTTAAGAGTATATATATATATATATATATATATATATATATATATATATATATATATATATATATATATATATATATATATATATATATATATATATATATATATATATATATATATATATACACACACACATATATATATATACATACAAATATAATATACTTATAATATAATATACAAATTTACGTAAATATAAATATTTATTATGTATATATATACATATAAATATAATATACTTATAATATGATATACAAATTTACATAAATATAAATATTTATATATGTATATATATACATATATGTATATATATACATATAAATATAATATACTTATAATATGATATACAAATTTACATAAATATAAATATTTATATATGTATATATATACGTATATGTATATATATACATATATGTATATACAAATATCTTTCCATACTTAAAATTTATATTTTATAAAACTTGTTTAATACCAAATAGAAAACTAATAAAAATTACATCTATTTTTATAAACAGTTTTTCAATTGTCTTCTTAGAAATAAGTGATTTTTAGAGCAGCTCTAAATTTTCAGTGTTACTTTAAGACTCAGGATAAATCTAAAGCAACATCTTTTGAATTTTAGGAGCTGAGTCTTTAATTATAGGGTACAAATGAATCGCTTCTTTCAGCATTAATATAGGAGCATATGTAACTCTTTTTGGAAATAAACATTAGTTTTAAGTTTGTCAAATTTGTATTTTGTAAAACCTATTTTATACTTATTTTATACAATATAAATTGGATTCACTCCTCTGCTACTATTATTGATAAAATTATTTACAACAGAGAAAATGAGCAAATTACTTCGCTTTGAACTGTGACATTTACTAAATTGTCTTTGTCAATAATTGTTGGGCAGCTTTTTGAACAAGAAATCTAAATGTAAAGCTAAAATGTTATAATGCTTAAATAAAGTTAATTAAGTTATAGTAAACAATTTCAATTACAAACAATTTATGTATGCAGCATTAGCAAATTTGTAAATCTTAAGAAAAATATGAAAATAATGGGTACAGAATGGGGTTTAAAATGTGTTTTAACTTCTAAAATAATAGATGTCAAAAGAAATCAATTAAAGTTTGCTCAGTTTCACCATCAAATGGAATACTGTTTATCTAAAATTATATGTATTTATTTAAAAAAAATAAGGGCATTTAATTTACAACTATTAAAAATGACAAAATATGAAACAAATCAGGCCAAAATAACCATATTATTAACATAAATGTATTATAAAATTAGTTTTCTTTCTATGTAACTAAAAGATAAATATAAGCAATGCCAGGGGGTACCATATAGGAAATATCCCCTTCTTTAAAAAAAATGTAGGCCATGGAAAAGTTAAATTCTTTGATGAAATAATCTCAAAGGAACAGCATTGTCCTCAACAGCAGTAAAAAACTTGTAACACATTGTAAGTAAGGCAATGAGGCTGAAGTAATAATATTGTTTTTCTTCTTTCACTTGTATTTCTTTAATCATATAGGCAGAAGATTAAACACTATCATGAGACCATAAAGACGATCCAGGACAATATTTAATACTATTAATTCGGATACAGGTAATAACATTGTCTTAATTCACAAAGAACTCCTTTACTAATTTCTCCAAAAGAATTATAAAAAGAAGCTAAAATTTTTTAAAAAAGATACTCTTTATATCACTATAAGGCATTTTTTTGAAGCTAAAATGTCTAACATTGTTTATTACTTGGTGTTTCCTCTCAAAAGCCATGCAACTGCTTCTTCTAAGGTGAAGCCTCAGTGGTCGTAAGAGAGAGACATGTTTGAAGAATATGTAGCAGCTTGATTAGGCATGAGATATGACAATCAATTTTTGTATTTAAAATTATTATTTAAAAAAAGTTAGTAAAGTACAACAAATAGAGAGAACTTGAACACTGCCTAGTTTCCTTTTAATAACCAAATCTACTATTACTGGTGGTTTTTCACTGTCTTTTGTGTATTGAAATACTTTTTCAAAGTTGCTCAAGCTATCTACTGTGAAAAAAACCTTTTAAAGTCACATGATTCAGATAAAGCGCTATCTGCAATGGTATTGAACCTTTTAACAAATCATGCAGTAGATCAAAAAGAACTTGCTTTGTAACATCAAATACCCTAATTTCAGATCACATCAAATGCCCTTATTTCAGATTACACACTAAACCAGCAGTTGCTTTGCAAGTTAAAATGAATCACCAATAAAATGTAGTTAAAATTGCAAGTTAAAATGAGTCACATTGCAAGTTAAAATTGCAAGTTAAAATGAATCACCAATAAACATTGCAAGTTAAAATGAATCACCAATAAAATGAAGTTAAAAAAAAAAAGGCATTACGAGCCATAGTGACCTAACCCTGCTATGGCTCATTCTGAAAAAATTTGAAAAACTTTAAAACATCACTATTAAGACGTTAACTATTTTTAATGACTTTATCAAGTCATTAAAAATAGTTACAGTCAAATTTGGCTTGAGCATAGAATGCTGAAATAGAAATCAGTGTGGGTTAGGCCACTTTGGCACAGGAAAATATGTTCAAAATGCCTCACAATCAAACCATAAACTTCATATTGGAAAAATTAAATTTCAGGCTGCTCTGGCTCTCAGAGCCTCAAATATATCATAAATAAAATGTTTTGGTATTTCATAGATTTTTTAGGATTAGTTAAAGTTGACAAGTCAACCAATTATAGTTCATTTAGAGATTGTATTAAGTCAAAAAGAAAAGATTTTATAAAGCTTTTTAGCAATAATATGCAATAGCAGCCGTAGCACATTGGTTAGCTCACTTGCCTCAGAAGCTAGAGACCCATAGTTCAACCCCACCTCTGGGTAAGTTTTATAACATCGGTAATGAAAGAGGCATGAACTTCCTTTCAAATGCTCTTTCACTGTGCTCTGTGATAAGACCGTAAGGACTTCTTGGGGAACCTAAAATTAAAAAAAAAAAATAATAAATTTAGCAAATATTTCTGAATCAACTCCAATAATACACACCCATTTCATTTGATCCCATTCATATTACCATCACCAAACTTGCTAGAAATTAAAAAAAGTACAATTTCAAATTAAATAACTAAACCATTACATTTTAGAAATATTAAGAAGAAAAAAATGAATATTGTAAATAATGTAGAAATAATGTTAAAAAATAATTTCTAATACAAAGATTATAAAATTGTTTTTTAATGCATCAACAAAAATGTTGCATTAAAAAATGACATTTTACTTTTACTAATTTCTCCAAAAGATAAAAAAAAGCGACAGTGTTAAAAACCATAATCTTTGTATCACTATAAGTCATATTTTATAACTTCACATTGCTGTTATTAACAAAAACAATTTTTCATTTTCCAAGATATTTGACAGCTACCTTTATCATATTCATCTATGAGTTATTTTAGAATTCAAGAAAGCAGTCATTATCTAAATGACTTTAATTTTACAAATATACTTATCATTATTTAAAACGTGCACTCTCTAAAATAAATTTTAAGAGTTGTTAAGTAATATGTAGTAAGTAATATGTAGTAAGTAGTAAATAAATAGTAAATAACATAATAAAAACACTTATCTACTTTAGTTGGACATTTAATATTAACAAAATGTGTTCTTATTTTTTATCAATGCAATGAAAACTAAAACTAATAATATAAATAAAAATGAATAAAAATGTGGATAAATGTTTAATAATAAACAATGGATGCCAATATTAAAATGATGAACCTTAGTAACCAAAAATATAATAAAAATATATTAATATAATCCAAAAGTTGCTTAAACGGTTATAGCAAAACCACTTAAGAAAAAAACAAAATTGCAAAGATTTTTTAGATTCGCACTTTTTTTACCAATGTTACAAAATAATAGCTAAACATAACTCTTTGCTTAAATATAACATACCAATATATTTATAACAATTTTAACATATTTTTAACTAACATAATGCTTTAAATATATTTTTAGCTAACATAATGGTAAACATTTCATTTACCATTATTTTAGCCTTGTATTATTGGCTGTGTATATTTCACATAGTATTTTGGTACGTTTTCTATTTGGAAATGATAAAGCTTTTATTCCTATATGGATAAAAATCTTAAAACGTGTACATTCGTTTTAAAAGCAAATTTTAGTTATGAGCCTTTTTTTCATTTATAATTATAAATAAGTTTAAAAAATGAATTAATACATATAAAATTTGTAAAAAAGCTGGAAGGATTGTAAGTATATTAATTTAATCTTTCATTTTTTTCATAGATTTTTGTTGTATATATACATATATATATGTGTGTGTGTGTATGTATGTATGTATGTATGTATGTATGTATGTATGTATGTATGTATGTATGTATGTATGTATGCATGTATTTATATATGTATATATATATATATATATATATATATATATATATATATATATATATATATATATATATATATATATATATATATATATATATATATATATATATATATATATATATATATATATATATATATATATATATATATATATATATATATATATATATATATATATACAGTGCCTTGGCTATTGAGTTTCTGGCCCCCCCCCCCAAGAAAATAGCGCCCAAATTTCTTGAAAAAATTTTCCACTAGGTATTACTAAAAAAAAAAAAGCTCCTTTGATTTCCAAAAGGGTCTCTAAATTTGCTGCCCCCTCCCCCAAACTAGGGGTGTGGGTTAGTATAGCCATGGTTTCTGTTATATATATATATATATATATATATATATATATATATATATATATATATATATATATATATATATATATATATATATGTATATTTTGTATTATGTTTTTTGTATAATAATGACAAAAAATCTCTCGTTTGTTTAAAAGTGATCAATATTATAAAAACAATTTTTTATATAATAGATCTGATATAATTATTTAGTATTAAAATAAAATAAAATACAACTTTTTGTTGGTACTCAGAGTTTCATGCCTGACGGCAATCATCAGCCATATATTTTTAAATCAAGACATTAAAAAACTGTTAAAAGTACAAATTACGCAATTCAATGAGATCTGACGACAAAAAAATGATTACATGAAGTCTACCTTAGCCTTGTGTCAAATTGACAAAGAGGAATTTATTTCTATGCCAACATTTTGATATATTTTCAGTTTTCTTATTTAATAAACTGTTGTCATTGTTTCAAATAATTTCATATTTTTCATTAAGGCATTATTTGCACGATTTTATTGTTAGGTTATATGCTTCACATCCTCTAATTATTCTCCAATTAACCACAGGATTTTTATTATTGTCTTTTAAGTTCCAAACCTCTTTGACAGCTCTGTATCATTTCTATATTTAAAGATATTAAATGATTTCAAATGGTTAGCATATCTCAGTTTAAAATGGTGTTTCGCTAATACCAATGTATGATTTTTTTATTGAAGGGTTATCCGACTATAATAATTAATAAATTATTAGTTATTGAGTAAAGGACAATTATTTTTATTAAGACAGTTGCAGTTATCTTTACTAATGGTAGGATTTTTGTTTAGGATGTGCTTGTTGTGTAAATTTATTACTGATTTCATGTTTGGCATGCAACTGAAGCTGATTTCTACAGTGTTCTTTTTTAAAATTTTATGTAGTTTGTTGTTAATTAGAAAATAGTTGGCAATCAAGTTTAGAAAGCATTTTTTTATATTTGTGATGACATTTATGCTAAAAGGAGGGTTGTACCATATTATCTTGCTTGTACAGTTTTCTTTTGTTGTTGTTTTAAGTAAAGTTGGTAAGATAAATTATGTTTATAACCAGAATTTCTTAGTGCTTCATTATAAACAGATACAGATTTATTAAACACTTCTTCACTGCTAGAATTTCCAGACAATCTCAGTTCAACATTTTTAGGTAGTTGTTTTAATATACTAGGAGAGTGGTTAGATTGAACATGTATGTAGTTTAAAGTATTATCAGGTTTGCTGTATGGTTGATATGACTGGTCGCAGAGGTTGAGAGTTACGTCAAGGTAGTTCACAATTTTTGAGGTTGCACTGTATAGATATCTGTTAATCCATCATTGCGATATAAGCCAAAGTTATATATGTTATAAAAATTTGAAATTTGAAAAAGAATGAGTATTCCTACAAACTGACATATCTCCACACCATCAAGTGGTTATAACTGTCTTTTGACAAGTTATACAGATTAGAAATTTTATCAGCATAGGTATAAGTTAAGTTAGATTTGCAGATGTTGGTAATATCGCTTTTTAAGTCTACTTTGCAAACTGTTGGTTACTTTGCGGAACTTGATGTTTTTTATTAGCTCTAATAAATCGTTTTCGAAAGCTAACAATCGTTGATTTGCTTTGGACTATACGGTGTTTTTAACCCTTAAGAACTATAATTAAAATCTTACTTACTTTGCGAAAAAAAAAGCCTTCCATCGCATTCTCTATATCAAGGTTTCGGTTTTGTCTAATAATTGCATTTTATAGTCTTTGATAGATAGAATTGGAATATTCTTGACTGAATATTTCAAGCTTGTTTTCTCCATTTAAGTATACGATTTGAGTAGAGTGCTCAACTTATGGAGCAAATATTTTGTATAATGTTTTGTATAATAATGTACAAAAAATCTCTCGTTCGTTTAAAAGTGATCAATGTTATAAAAACAAATTTTTGTATAATAGATCTGATATAATTATTTAGTATTAAAATGAAAAAAATACAATCTTTATTGTGCAAATTATGGCTTAATGAAAAATATGAAGTTATTTCAAACAGCAGTTTATTAAATAAGAAAACTGAAATTATATCGAAATGTCGACATAAAAATAAATTCCTTCTTTGTCACTTCGACGCAGGGCTAAGGTAGGCTTCGTGTAATCGATTCTTTGACGTCGCATCTCATTGCAATGCGTAATTTGTATTTTTAGCGGTTTTTTAATTTCTTAATTTAAAAATATATGGCTGATGATTGCCGCCAGGCATGAAATATCGGGTATCAACAAAAAGTTGTATTTTTTTCATTTTAATACTAAATAATTATATATATATATATATATATATATATATATATATATATATATATATATATATATATATATATATATATATATATATATATATATATATATATATATATATATATATATATATATATATATATGTATATATATATATATATATATATATATATATATATATATATATAATATATATATATATATATATATATATATATATATTCTTATATACATTACATTCTTATTTTTATACATTATATATATACAATTTTTGAAATTTTCATTTTATATATACATTAATTCATTTAATATACATTATATTCTTATTTTTACTTTTAGCTTGATTCAAAGAACAGGGGTAAATTAACAGATTTAGGTTTTTGTAAACCTGGAGCTATGATAAGCGGTTCAATAGTTGGGACTCCTATACATATGGCTCCTGAGCTTTTTTCTGGTCGTTACGATCAGTCTGTAGATGTTTACGCATTTGGCATCTTATTTTGGTATATATGTGCAGGTAGTGTCAGACTTCCTGGCTCCTACGAACAGTGTGCTAGTAAGGATCAACTTTGGAATTCTGTACGTAAAGGTGTGAGGCCCGAACGTTTAGTTCATTTTGATGACGAGTGCTGGACGCTTATGGATCAGTGTTGGGCAGGTGATTATGCGGCACGTCCACTTTTAGGAAATATAGAACCCCGGCTTATTACCATAAAGGAAAGAATTGAAGCTCGCGATGCGCAAAAGCGCCAAACTCGTCCTGTTTTACGAACTCGATCAGTAATAAATCAAGAACATTCATTTGTTTCACCTTCTCATACAATTCAGGTTCCTTTGCAAGTCGATTAGTATCATTTATTTCTTCAGTAAAATAAGTTTTTATTCGGTTATTCTCAGAATTATATACTTCAAATAATCTTATGTAAAATATAAAAAAGAAAATTTTTATATATCTTTCTTCACACAGTTTTGGTATTAGTAATTGCTTTTCTAGAATCCATTTATTTTTATAACCTTGTAATATATGAATATTCTCTGTATCTAACGCATTTTTGTAAAACATTAGAAATAAAATATTATCCGTCAAATAAATTTTATTTAACAATTTAATGAAGTAATTTATTTTACAATAAACATTACCGCTATGTATATATATATATATATATATATATATATATATATATATATATATATATATATATATATATATATATATATATATATATATATATGTAGGACATTTATTTAAAAGACTGAGTCTATTAACTAAAGATTTGGTGATTTCAATTCCGATTCTTTGCCAATTTCAATTATTTTTCAATTCTAATTATTTTAAAAACACTAATAGTATAAATCCAATTAAAGTTGTAATAAAATACGTGATAATTAAAAACGCATTAATAGTTTTATACTTAAACGGAATTTAAAAGTACAAAAACCGGCAACAGCTCTTTTTGGTATTGTACTTAAAGGACCGTTGCCGGTTTTATCACAATTAAACTCCGTAATAAGTATTAATATAATATTATTTTCTTCTGTGTCTTTTGAGTTCTTCTAAGATTGTCTTTACTCAAAGTTAAATCGGTATTTATAGGCAGTATGTAAGGTATAATTGCCCCCTTCTAAACGTTTTTAGTTTTTTTGGATTTTCCAATTATCAAAAAGGGTACCACAAGGTTCTTCCTTTGTTCCTGTATTGTTTCTTATCTACAATAACGATCTTCATGATATCTAAAGTGGCTCCAATTCCTGACGACTCAACTTAATGTTCTTCTCTTGACAAAAAGTCCTCACTTTTTTCTGTAGCAGCCTAAGGCTAGGAAAATATAAATATTCATGCAACAAAATCAACCAATCTAGTAAAAATACGCCTTCTGGCCGCGTTTACAAAAACTGAATCTCTAAAGTTTAAAAAAGAAATATCAAATAAGTAAATAAAGACTTTTATATATTATGAGCTGTGATACATGATAACGTAATAATGTTTTAAAAAATAAACTCATAAAAAAACTGCCATAAACAAATTAAGTATTTAACAATCTGATGATACTGGTACTCAGCGAATTTCTTTAAGATAAATTCAGCAAAAATTTTAAAGATAATTATTAGTATTGAAAAAAAGCGCATTTTCTGATGTTTCAACAACATCAACAACAATAACAATAATAGTAATGTTAATAATAGTAATAAAACAACAAATAGAGTAATAATACTGATAATAATAATAATCTTTATATAAACATAAGTATATGTATGTGTTAGTGTGTGTTCTGAACATTTTGAAACACCAAAATCAATGTTATCTGTAATGTGATACTTTCTGTTGCAAAGTTGTTCAAGTTCATTACAAAATCAAAATCTTTTTCTTTTCCAGCTTTAATTTTTTGACTTGGATTAATTTTTTTTATTTTCACATTTTACTAAGCAATTTTGTAACTAACCATTTGACCATTATTTACCCCGTTATTCAAGAAACGTAACCATTTTCGAAGAATTGTCGCGGATGAAACACCCTACTAATACATCTTTTAATTTAGTAAAATATGTTTTTATGCTAATTTGTTTTATTTTAAATAAAAAAGCAATACTTTTTACTATAGAAACATTTTTAATACTAGTGTATTAAAAATGTTTCTATAGTAAAAAGTTTATTACCATGCATTTTTGGATAAGTGTTAGAGTTTTCTTCTGGTCCTTTAATTGTGCCAGAGGGTTCCAAAGCCACATTCAAATTTTGTGTTCCTAACGAGATAGTCAGCCTAAACGTTTTTTTCCGCAACTGAGTTTTTAATATCTATTAAAGAACCAAAAGTGTAAAATAAAATTTTAATAAACTTAAAACTCTTAAAACTTTTAACGAATTCAAAGCAAAATTTGAAGCAAATGCTTTTGGTTAGTGACGGAGTGCGTGACTTCTTCTGAAATTATCTGGGTGGTACAGATTATTTTAAAATAGATCAAATGGAAAATGTGTTTAAAATTTTTGATATTTTCATAGTCTTGAACAAAAATTATTTTTTCTTTTTCTCTTTATTTATTGAAAAATTTTTTTTTATCTTTTCAAAAAGAAAGTTTAAATTTATATTCGTAACAATTATGACTTACGTAACTATTATTATCTTTTACAGAATCAATTCTCTTGGTCTTATTTTTTATTTACAGTGTCGGACAAAACAAGTGCAACCAAATAATGCTAATTTAGTTTCTTTATACAAAAGTGCTGCATTTTTTCAATTTAGAGAAATAACTATGTAACTGTTTAGAGACAACGTTCTTCAAGTTTTATTCATCACAAAGTTCATTATCTGTACACGAAAATTAAAAAATTAATCAAAAGTATTAAAAAAAGTTGATTTTCTTCTGAACAAAACAATTGCAACTCCACAAATGTTGACCAAGATGTATTTCGCTGTCACTATTTCGTGGCAAATCCTTTGTTATCAATCACAACCTTGCATCTTCTAGGCATAGATTCGATCAGGTGTTCAATGAAACTTTGTGGAATCGCTGCCCAGGCCTTTTGGATTTGTTCAAACAGTTGATCCTTATTACAAACACCTTCTCGAATAATTCTGCGGTCTCCCACAGGTTCTTGATAGGGTTGAGATCCGGAGATTGAGGCAACCAATCCATCACCGATAGGTAGTTGTCTTGAAACCACTGCTTGACTACTTTTGCAGTGTGTTTCGGATCGTTGTGTTGCTGAAAAACCCATTTTTTGGCATATTTCATTCAGTATGAGGTAACATAACTTCTTTCAGGATATTTGTATACATGAAATGGTCCATTATTCCATTGATTCGATGTATTGGACCTAGACCGTTAGCAGAAAAACACCCCCAGACCATTACATTGCCTCCACCATGCTTCACGGTCTTATAGCAGTAACGTAAATTAAGGCATTTTCCGGCCGGTCAACGTACACGGCAAATACCATCGCTCCCAATGATGTTGAACTTTGATTCATCACTGAACAGAACAGTTCGCCATTTCTGCACATTCCAGTCAATATGAGATGTAGCAAACAGGAGTCCTTTCTTCTGGTTCTTTAGTGAAATAAGCGGTTTCTTTGCAGGGCGTCGAGAAAACAATCCGGCTTCAACAGCACGTCGTCTGATTTTTCGGTCCGACACAGGCAGCTCTAATTGCTTTTGTTTCTCGACTGATGATACCCAAGGATCCCTCTTGACGGATCTGACGATCATAGAATTTTCTCTAGAAGTGGTTGAACGCGGTCTTCCACCTTTATTATCTGCTGCCAACTTCCCCGTAGAACGATATTTGGAACATAGTCTTGATACGGTCCATTTTTTTACGCGATATTTATCACAAATACTTTTTTGTGACATTCCACTTACGTAATCGCCAATAATTTTCTTTCATAGTTCCAATCCAAGACTGTCGGAAGCCATTTTTGCACTTGAAGTCATATAAATAATAAAAATAAATAATCACGCTTCTCAAGGGTTACCGTGTTATATTTACCTTGTGATAATACAATAATGCTCTGTGGAACACAACGTCTTGGTTGGATGTGGACTGTATTGATGTAATGAAATACTTGTTGTATTTCACTTCATGTATTGATGTTCTTCGATAAAGCACTTTGATAAAACTCACTTCGATAAACTGTCTTGATAATACTGATTGACTTCCATATACTGACTGAATTACATGTCGGTATTTACATGTCTCTTATATAGTGTGTGAACCTGTTCTTGAAGATTTTAGATGCTTCTTTTCGATGCTTCTGGAAGCTTCTGGATGCGTCTGGATGCTTCTGAATGTTTCTGGATACTTCTGGATGCTTCTGGATGCTTCCAGATGCTTTTTCTGGAAACTTTTGGAAGCTTTTGCATGCTTCTGGAAAACTTCTGGAAACTTCTGGATACTTCCTTTATTTATTAAAAAACTTCCGTGACGTTGATACGGACCAGACTTAAGAAAATGAAACAAACCAAAAAAGTTGCACTTGTTTGTCCGCTGAAAAATGGCACTTGTCAACGAAATTCAGCCTGTGTGCTGTCACCTGTCAGCTAATTGTTCATGTCATGGCATGCTATGACTCCAGACTCCTGAACTGTTTGTTGTGGTAGTATAGTTTGTTTCGTTTTTAAGACATTTAAAATTAGGAACGCTTTTTAGCATTGTTCGATGTTGGCTCCAAATGTTTTGCCCAATACTGTATATATTTATATGGCTAAAACAAAAATAAAAAAACTTATTAATGACATTTAAAAAAAAAAAAAATTTTTTTTCGGCTGCCTGTTTTAAGCAATTGGAAAAAGAAGACTTTTTGTTAAGATAAGATTATAAAGTTAAGTCATCAGCTGGTAAGATTTGAACCTCCGTCATTACCAAATAGCTGGGGTGATTAGAACCTCCGAAAATGAGTTAACCTGCTTAACTGGAATTGAAAGTTAAGATTCAAGAGTCGAATAAGAAGATTTTTTGCAAATAGTTCAGCCTAATCTTTAGAAGAGGTATATAAAATTCCCAAAATAAAGTCTCATGAATAAGAAATGAAATGTTTGACCTTTGTTAATGACGCTGTTGAAGGTTTTTCAAATTTCTAGAGCTTGATTTCTGTTTCTAGAGCTTGATTTCTGAGATAAGATACGCGGTTTAATAAACTAGAAATAATGGAGCTTATCATCAGTCATCACCTTTTTGCATTAAATTTGGAACCGACGAGAAGGAATAAAAGCTTCTATTCCTGCCTTCTAATGAATGACATTAAAAAAGAATGGCAGAAAAGCAATGACAGAAAAAAGACATCAACCTAAGGACCGTCATTTAAGGTGGTTCACCACCAAAAAAAGCTAAATTTTTATCAAAAGTTGGTTTTTGAGATTTTTTTTGTTTTATAGTAATTCAACATTGCTGAAAATGTTTCTGGATTCTGTTTTCGTATATCTTGAGTATTTTTTGAAGTATTTTGCTTTAATTAGACCTTATCAGATAACTTTACCATAGCAACGGCCCCTAGCAACGCAAACTTATGTTTATAATTGCCCTCTCTCTTTGCCTTGATTTAAGTTTTTTTGTTAGTTACGCATTAGTTTAGTAGGCCAGCATGGTTTGACAAAAGTTTAGAATGTAACAGTCTATGGAAGTTGCTATTTTTGTATGATTTATCTGAAGCCATCTTGTGATAATTTATTGCTGTATTTGAAAAGCTTTGTATTTTTCTTATTATTTAGTATAACTTATCAGTTTCATATTATATATTTTAAAATATTAGGATATTATATATAATGGGAAGCAAAAAAAAAAGAGTTCAAAAAGAAAAAGAGCATTTTGTGGCAACCAGTGGAACAAAACCCCTACCCTAAAAGAAGACGAAAATGTTGAGCATGTTTCAGTTAGTGCCAGCAAAGTCTCTTTAACAAAAGCTGATAATTATATTAATTTAGAAAATTATAACATTATAACAAACTTCTCTATTTTAAAAAAAGTTATTGATAATATTGGCAGTTGCCCAGAATGTAACAGTTGTATTGTTTTTACAGATGACAACGATAAACGAAGTGGATTTTCTCACAAGTTGAATTTTAAATGTACTAAATGTAAATTTCAGTATTGTACATATACATCTGATGATGTTAAAAAATATGTATCTAAACAAGGCAGAAATTATTTTGATATTAACCTTAGAATCGTTATTGCTTTTCGTGAAATTGGGAAAGGCCACCAAGCCTTAGTAGACTTTGCCTGAATCGCAAACACTTCATGTATGAATAACAACGCATTTAACAAACTTAATAGCACTATTCAAAATCCATATAAATTATCAGCAGAACAATCCACAAAGGCAGCTGCAATAAAAGATAAAGTTAAAGAGGAGCACATTGGTTCAGGAAAAAAACTAATTAGAGTTTCTTCAGATGGCTCATGGCAAAAACGCGGTCATGTTTCACTAAATGGTGTGGTGACCACTATTTCAGAAGGGCGATGTATTGACTTTGAAGTCTTTTGCACTATTTTGGTATGGCTATTAGACAGGCTGCAGCTAATAATTCCTTAAGTGAAAATGAAAAGGTATACCAAATGAAAAAAAACATTCGCGCAGTTCTTTACCATTGCACTAATTTTCCTGATCAATTTTGTCGCCACGTGTTATGTCCAGTGGGTCCTAATAGCTGGTGTAAATGGAAGAAAGGAAACTCTTCAGGTAACAGCATTTACATACCAAAAGTTAATTTACCAGTATGGATATATGATATAATTAAGAAAGAGTTTGAAGAATTAAGTGATGACAACCTTTTGAAAAAATGCACTCATGGTCAAACACAAAATTCTAATGAGGGTCTTAATAGTATTATATGGTCTAGATGCCCAAAAAATATTTTTATTCACAAAGCTTCATTTGAGTTGGGAGTGAACTCAGCTGTATTGTATTTTAATGAGGAAACTGCTGGTGTTCAGAGAGTGATGAGTCACCTTAATCTTGAAAATGGTGTAAAATTTGCAGTGTCCTCATTTTGTAGAGACCAAAAACGCGTTGCCAGCATGAATAAAAAAGACACTTTTGAAAAAAAAAGTAGAAGGATACATTTAAAATCAATTAACAAGGGTTGGCAAGATGAAGAAGAACAACTGGAAACCTTTAAACCCTACTCATCTGGAAGTTTTTGATAAAAATTTTGTTCAAATTTGACTGATTTTGCAATCTTTTTGACATATTTTTGCGATTTTAGGAATAAATTGTTGTAAAATGACACTTAGGTTGTTTTTTATTTTCATATATTATACTTTTATACACTTTTTAATTTGAAATTATGAAATTTAGGGATTTTTTTTTTTTTAGTGGTGAACCACCTTAAAGGACCGTTACAAAGAAAATCACAAAAAGAATCTCAGTTCAGCTTTAGGGTAGTTTTGGATCTCAAAGATCTTTCTGTTAAAAATTTCGATTGTTATAATTTCTTTATCTCCATCAGAATTTTTGTAAACATTGAACATTAAGGTGTAGGGGAGACCGGGGCTAGTTGGCCGCAGGGGTAAGTTGACGAATTGCGTTTATCTTTAAAGCCTTTCATCAGAAAGTGATAAAAATTACACAGAATCTTCCTAATTGACTGTTTCATCATTCAATGTAGTATTGTCAGGATTCGCGCATGCGCATGGGAGATATTAAGATTTAAGTGTTTTTTGGACAAAAACGTAACTTTTGAAACATCGCTTCCTTTTTACTTTACAAAGAAAATAGTTAGTCAAATGGAAAAAAAATTATTGTAAAAGTTCTAGCCACAATTGGTTTACTATATTCAGTTTGACTTTTTTTAAAAGTTGCCGTTTTTCAGGATCTATAGACTGTTTATTGAAAAAAAAGCCTTCGGGGTAAGTTGACAAAATTTTTACGGGGTAAGTTGGCTCATAGCATTTACTATGGAGAAAAATATTTATTTTTATAAAAATAATTTTTTTAATTTTTTTAATTTTTAACAATATTGAAAAAATTTATTCTTACAAAAAAATTATAAAAATTTTTTTTTTAGGTTTTTTGTAACAGGTAAAAAGAGGGCTGCTGTTTTGGCTGTTATACGTACTAATATTTAGCACAAGCTAAAAATAATATCAAATTATTAGCTTAAATTGTTGCCAAAATTAATAGGTAAAAAATTTCTATTAATTTTGCACTTAATAGTACATTAATAATCACGTTTATAGTTTGCGTCAACTTACCCCGTGGTGGGGTAAGTTGGCGCAATTTTTTTTTTTTTTTTGAGGGCCCCGTAAGGCCCCAAGAATTTTTTTTTGTAAATCCATGAAACTTTTATAAGTTACCCAAGTTCATACGCTTTGAGACTACACTTTAATATTTTCAAAAAAGTGTGCTATTAGGGCTACAGAGCTCATAGAGTAAAAACCGAGCCAACTAGCCCCGGTCTCCCCTACCAAAAACGAACATTTTTTCTCCCCGCGGATACCTCTCAACGTTTTCCCATTCTTTGAGTCTATAGGTTAGAAAATCAAAAGAAAAACAAATTCATTGCCAGGAAGTGATAGCTGTAAAATTCAAAAAATTTGAATTTTTCGAAAATAAATATCCGTTACATCAATGTTGAATTAATATGTACAGAAATTTATTTTTATATTTTATTTTATTTTTGATAAAGTTAATAACAAAGGTTGAATAACATTACTCTGATACATTTGTTTTTATAATTTTTGAAACATACTTATTTAAAATGTTGAATAAGCAGATTCAAAAATATACTTAAGCGTACAAAAACGTTTTTTTTGGAAGAAAGTCAAAAGATACTTTCAATAAATCGTACACGTCAAATTTTTTTAATAAAAGTGCTCAAATACCAACAACGGAAAAAATAACCAATGTATGATAGTCTTGTAGATGGTTAAAAACAATAATCCAAAACCAAATAATTAAATTTATCTTTTTAATTGACCATCGGCTACTTTGCATATTACGTTATTACTATTGTTCAACCTGTGATATTATCAACATTGTGCTAAAAAAAATTAGAAAGATAAATTTAATTATTTGGTTTTGGTAACATGTTTTTTAGATTTTTAAGGTGATTAAATTTTAAGGTGATTAAATTTACTCATGTATGTTATTTAATTTAAGATTTCATAGTATTTTGTAATATTAGCCGTTTTTGCACAAAATATACAAATAAAGGAGAAAAGAGAAAGATACAGACCAACCCCAGAAGGCTGTTTCTTCTCAAGTGTCCTATCAAACAGTTACCTATAAACTAGGTTCCAAGCATTGGAAATTTTCTTAGATACATACAGTTTATCAAATATCCAAGATCTTTGAAATTTAAATCTAATAAGCCAATTGTAGCTTGCTATCAAACGTTTCCAGTTAAAGATCTTATCTGCAAGGGTGGACTTTGTAGAAATCCCGAACAGATGTGTTACTGCTCTTGTAAAAGATGCGTGGAACAAAGCTGGTTTCAAAGAGTTTATCCTTTCTGGAGTTGTTTTTAGGTAAGAAATAATGCAGTTTTTAATTTAATATAAATAAAATATAAGTAAATTAACAAACATTAATATTATTAATATGATTTATAAAAAGTAACCATATCTTGGTAATTATGAAACTTTATATAATGATTTTTTATATCATTAAGGGATAAGGTTTTGAAACTTCATACTAAGTATTGCAAGCTAATCCATTTGAGAAAACTAAACTGGAATTCCTAAACTGATAGATTTACTAAGGTCCAGAGAGAATTCATTCAGGAGAGCACCAAATTCTTTGACATTTCTGTAGCGAGGTTTGAGAAAATCCAATCAGATCACCTTTATACCCAGAATGCCAAGCCAAAAGACATTCAGTTTTTTTTTAACCAGAAAGAGGATCGAAAAATGTATATAACTACAGAAATTGACAAAGAATTTGTATTCGAAGACATTCAGTTTTTTTTAGACCAGAAAGAGGATCGAAAAATGTATATAACTACAGAAATTGACAAAGAATTCGAAGCATCTATTAAAAATAGGCAGGATTGTTGGCAGAGAATGAAGAATATAAAGATTACAACAGCAAAAAAAGATAAAAAGAAAAGGGTTTCTAATGAGGTTTATGATTCTGATATCAACTCATCTGCATCCGAGTGAGATGCTGCAGTTTTCACAGATGAAGATAATATCGATGAGTTATTTCAAAACTTTGGTTCTACAGTAAAAGCCAAGAAAAATAAAAGATTATTATAAAATTTGAGTAAACTAAATTTAACTACATTCAATTACATTATAAGTATCACTTCTATTTAACATTACATAATGATAAATATAATAGTCGTGAGGATCGAGTGGATTTTACTTCTGTGGTATCTGCTCGGTATAGGGTTGGAATCCGACCTCAAACTGCGATCGTTGCAGCAATATGCAATAAAGCAGGCGTGAATCTTGAGAATGTGCCTCTAAAAACTGTTCTGTTCATCGAAAGCTCTGTTCATCAAAAGCTCTGTTCACCAAAAGCTCTGTTCATCGAAAGCTCTGTTCATCGAAAGCTCTGTTCATCGAAAGCTCTGTTCATCGAAAGCTCTTTTCATCGAAAGCTCTGTTCATCAAAAGCTCTGTTCATCAAAGCTCTGTTCATCAAAAGTTCTGTTCATCGAAAGCTCTGTTCATCGAAAGCTCTGTTCATCAAAAGCTCTGTTCATCAAAAGCTCTGTTCATCGAAAGCTCTGTTCATCAAAAGCTCTGTTCACCGAAAGCTCTGTTCATCAAAAGCTCTGTTCATCGAAAGCTCTGTTCATCAAAAGCTCTGTTCATCAAAAGCTCTGTTCATCGAAAGCTCTGTTCATCGAAAGCTCTGTTCATCGAAAGCTCTGTTCATCGAAAGCTCTGTTCATCGAAAGCTCTGTTCATCGAAAGCTCTGTTCATCGAAAGCTCTGTTCACCGAAAGCTCTGTTCATCAAAAGCTCTGTTCATCGAAAGCTCTGTTCATCAAAAGCTCTGTTCACCGAAAGCTCTGTTCATCAAAAGCTCTGTTCATCGAAAGCTCTGTTCATCAAAAGCTCTGTTCATCAAAAGCTCTGTTCATCGAAAGCTCTGTTCATCGAAAGCTCTGTTCATCGAAAGCTCTGTTCATCGAAAGCTCTGTTCATCGAAAGCTCTGTTCATCGAAAGCTCTGTTCATCGAAAGCTCTGTTCACCGAAAGCTCTGTTCATCAAAAGCTCTGTTCATCGAAAGCTCTGTTCATCGAAAGCTCTGTTCATCGAAAGCTCTGTGCATCAAAAGCTCTGTTCATCGAAAAAGATTTAAGATGATTGAAGGTCTAGGTAAAAATAACTAATTGAAATAAATAATAGGATTATAAACTGGGTCCCTTTGTTTTTTCACCATGAAATGTGAGATGTTTATCTCAAACATGTGTCGTCTGCAGAGAAACCAGAGAAACGAAATGTTGAGGATGTTTGTGATGATGGTAACGGCTCCAGCAAATACCAGTGTTGGAAGCAGTAGTGTCACTGCATATGGCGACACAACTGCTTGCAGTACTTTAAGCTCAAAATTCCAAGGGAGTTGATCAGGCAGATTTAATCTTAAATCTCCTAGAATATTACAACATTGTTGACACTGGTATTTGCTGGAGCCATTACCATCATCACAAACATCCTCAACATTTCGTTTCTCTGGTTTCTCTGCAGACGACACATGTTTGAGATAAACATCTCACATTTCATGGTGAAAAAACAAAGGGGCTCAGGAGAGCACTATATTTAAGACTTCAGAAAGCCTGGCTAAGCATCAAGGAGGAGATGGACAAGATGGAGGAGGTAATTATGTTTGATTGGAATGAGCTACAGGCTGGATTATCCTTGTACAACATAGCAAGAGAGCCCTAGAGTTTTGCAAAAAGGCACTGACCACAAAGACTTTTAAAAGAAGTGACTACAAGAAGCTCTGCGAACTATTTGTATTCTGTTTAGGAGGAAATGTACCGGTGTTTCGTTTTTATCAACGTGGAGCCTGCCACGAAGCCAGGTATGGTTAAAGTATATTATCAATAATTTTTATTTTTAGAAGAGAGTACATTTTCAATATTTTTCTATATAACTAATATAAATAATTCTGAAGGTTCTTGGCATATGCTCTATACCTGCTTACACTGAGGATGACGGAGAAGGTAGCCCAGGTGATGAATGAGGAAGAAAAGAAGATGGTAAAGACTGCAACATTCTTTGTTTCTATATGCTATGGATCCTGTTCTTAAAATCATATATGGTTGACAAGTCACCTTCAAATGACCTAGCTGCCTTCAAGTCATCGTTTGAAATAAGGGACTACTATCCAAAACTTAGGCAGGCTCTTCTAGTCAGCATGCTGCAACACGCTTGGTACTTAACAGAACAGTTAGTTATACTGTTCCTAGCTGACAGTGATGTTGACGAGAAGGTAAAAAAAAGATGCTGGAAAAGTTGGTCAAGAGTGATATATCCAAGCAGTTTCATATGGGGAAACCAAAGCTACTAGTTATCAAAAGGTCAGCTAAGCTATTTGAGCTGGTAGGTTCCCAGAGTTGGATCTTGTTTATGGTAGCAGGTATTCCATTTGGAGAGGCGGAGAAGTGACTTAAGGAAGATGTCAGTGAAACATTTGATCTACTTAAAAGGTTTTTGAAATCGATTGAATGTGTTAATGACTGCGTTAAAAGAAATATCCGACTAATCCAGAATTTTGTTGGAGGCTACAGTTCGGATGACATAAAATAGAACCTCATGCTCATTGCCAGAGACAACAGAAAAAGCTAAAGAAAGAGCTAACAAAGAAGCAACTCATAAACGTTTAATTTTTAAAGTTAAAATATATATATTTAAGAGAGTTACTAAAATACATAGTTTTAACGTAAAAATTACTTTTTTTTTGAAAAATAAAATTTTACAGCTATCACTTTTACAAAAGCAAAAATAGTTTTTTTTGCTTTTTTTAGCTTATTTGGGCCTTCGAGAATGGAAAAACATTGAAAGGTATTTTTTTTTCGGTACTCCTTATTGAACATAACGTTTGAAAAGTTATTTGAGTTTCTGATTGAAAAACTCACTTATTCCTCACATTATGTACAATGTTTCCTTTTTACGTAAATCTAAACGTTTTTACTCAGTTTGTTTTGCGAACAAAGTTTTTTCAAAATTTTAAAGCATTTTGCAATTTTCAAAAGCGAAATATTTAAAGCGAAAATTGTGACTATATGATATTTAAAATATAAATGCATAAACACCAAAGAAGAATATAAAAACTGTATGATTTTATTTGAGAAAGTTTAACATATTGTAAAATCAAACAAAAACAAAAAATATATAAAATAATATTAAAAAAAAACTAGTAAATGGTCGAATAATTTCTAGGAAAACTTTGCAAAACTTAAACGAAATAATTGGTAAACTAAAATCATATAAATAAAATGAAATAAACCAATGTAAACATGTTTTCAAAAAATTTAAATATTAAAAATTAAACTATTGACAATGAAAACAATATTGAAAATAAGTTTAACACCCGGCGGGAAATAAGCTCTATAGCGATTTTCTAGCGATTTTTTTTTTCTTATTTTATTTTTTGCAAATGTCTTTAACATCTTTAAAAATTCGATTTTTAGTGTTGAGTCTATTATAACTATGAAAATAATTGAACTTTAAACAATGCGATTTTGTAGCAATATGTCGCTAGCTACATATCGTAGCTTTGTAGCTAGCTACCAAATATCTACAAATCTATACCTGGTTGATAGCTACATATCAAAAATTTTTAGACAACGGTTTTATTACGATATGACGCTAGGTACAATAGCCAGTGGATTTTCAGCTTGTTAAGCTAGCTGTCCTCGTAGCCAAATCGCTGTCTTTATCTTTACAAAAATCGATAGCTTTTCGCTAACTTAAAAAAGCTAGCGATCCTCGTGGCCAAATCGCTGTCTTTATCGTAACGATTATAGCTAGCTATTCGCTAGCCGACTTCCCACCGGGCAATTTGTTGTGAATATAGGACCTAAACTTACTGCAAAAAATAATTCATTTATGGAATACCAATTTATTAAAAATGAATTAAAAAAAAAAGAAATTAGCGTTTAAAAGATTTTAGAAGCTTCAAACAAAACAAACCTCCAGGGCTTGTTGGCGTAAACGGCTAGATTGTAATTAACAACAATTAAGTGTTATAATGAATTAAAATTGCCTTTATTTGAAATTTATAAATCTTTATTGAAAGAAAGTGTTTATTCTAAAACACTTAAAACAGGCAAAGTTAAACCTCTATTTAAATCAGGTGATAAAATCTCTATAGATTATTATAAACAAATATCAATACTTTCCATTTTTTAAAAATTATAATTATTTTTTAAAGATAATAATTAATTTTATTCAAAGCAGTTTGGGTTTTAGAAAACCACTTCAACGGAACATGAAATAGGGTAGGGCGGGGCTAGTTGGGCAATTTTTACTAAATCTAACAGATCTCTTGAACGGTACATCCGATTATATAATTTTTTCACTATTAGAAAGATAATTTGATCTGCTAAAAAATGGTTGAGACAAAAAAACTTTTTTCGATTTGTTTAGAAAATATTTTGCATATTTGCATAAATTTGCATAGAAAATATTGTCTAAAGTTTATTAGGTTGCTTAACCTACCCCAGCGGGGTAAGTTGAGCAATTGCGTGGGGTAAGTTGAGCAATAAAAAAATAAATGCATTTCCGTGACAACTATTAACACTGTTATAAAACCAAAACAAAACTTCCTTATAAATTAAATAGATACTTTCAATTTTAACAAATTATTTAAGATATGAATATCAAATAATTTTGATACTAAAATAAAAACAAAAACAAAACTTTTTAATCTTAAAACTAAAAACAACTTTTTTAAAACTTGTTAATATAATGATAAAATAATAACTAAACACTTTATGTTAGTCTTCAATTTCTATTTTGCAGTTAATACAAATATAATTTTGACCAGAATGTGAATCACATTTTGAATGAGACCATTGATTGCAACCTTGACACTGGATCCAATTTTCTTCTGGTAGACTTTCAGAATAAGTTTCCCAACATACAAGACAAGCATAATCGTGTTCTGCACTTGTCTTTAATTTTTTTGTCATCTTAGTTTTTTTGTTTGATTCAGGGCGCGAAAAATCGACGAACATAATCTAATAGAATATATAAAGTTATTATATTTGTTAAAATTTTAATTTTTTTATTGTGCGTTTAACAACACCAATAATATGATATTTTTATTAACTTATTATTAAATACTTAATTACTATTATTTTTAAATTTTTTAAAAAATGTCAAAACAACTAAGAATCTTTTCGATGTTAAAGAGAGATGGTACAGAGGAACGTAATATTAAACGTAAAGGAGAAGAAGAGAGAGAAAGTAAACATGCGAAAAAAAAGTTTATTGACTTGGATTGTGCTATGATTTTGGGAAAATTGGATATATGGCCAAAAGATATTGAATTTATGTTTTATAACACCGTAAATGGATTGCCGCCAAGCAATAAAAAACACGGGCAACAACTAAGCTAGATTCGTATTGACAAATTAAATGAGTGTTTCTCTTGCTGGGTTTGCCAAAAGTATCCAAATATTCGCAATGTTGATAAATAGGGATTTATTGAAATAAAAAGTGTTTGCAACTTTTATGAGAACAATATTATGATAAGCAGAGAAACTTCTTATTTATGTCTATTGCAGTGGCCTTTATTCAGGGAGAAAGTCTCTAAACTAAGGATAAATTCACTTTTAAGCATTTATAAAGATATTTTGCTGGAAAATGAACCTGAATTGGCAAGTAAAAATGTCTTGTTAGAGACTATGCTAACTTTCAGCGCTTCAAGCCAAGTTGCGAACGCAGTTTTTCTTGTATGAACTTACAAAAAAATATTTTGCGAGCTTCATTAAATGACGATACCTTAGAAGATATTATGCGTATAAAGCTTGATGGCCAGTTAATTGAAGACTTTTTGCCCCAAAAACATGTCAAAAATTGGATTGACGCAGTGTTAGACATTTGGAAGGCCATAAATTAAAAAGTTCTAGCGATTTTTAAATCCATTTATATAAATATAAAAATTAATATATATTTATGAGACGTCATTTTTCGATTTATTTCTTTAGTTCCTTTTATTTTAATTTCTTTACGTTTATACGTATATTTTATGAGTAAATAAATTTAACAAACTAAATTAAAAAAAAAGTTTTGCATCGTTGAATAACAGTATACAATCATTGCATATTAAAAATCAATAATTTGCGCGCACTTTGCAAATGCATGAAAAATTGTTTCGAAAATATGACATTTGATTAAATTTAATAACCATCTTTCATATATCCAAAAGCTTATTAACTAGAATAAAAATTTATTTGAATATAAAACT
Source organism: Hydra vulgaris (assembly GCF_022113875.1). NCBI lineage: Eukaryota > Metazoa > Cnidaria > Hydrozoa > Anthoathecata > Hydridae > Hydra > Hydra vulgaris. The sequence continues at coordinate 4,473,019 of NC_061157.1, read as the reverse complement.
TATATTCTTATATATTATTTGACACGTATCACTTAAAATTAGACGTTCGTCAATAATTTAAGATACGAACGTCAACGTCCGTAAAAAAACGACTTGTCGCGAGCTGTGATTGTTTTTTAACTTTTTTTAATATACTAAGCAGCAGAGTCTCCTTATTACCATGATCTGCTAAGGATTGACTGGCAGAATTTTTTTTTGGTTTCTTTAAAATTTCTTTCTTCTCAGCTTTTTTGTTTGTTTGTTTCTTAAATATACTATGTAACTGAGTCTATTACCACATTCTTTATTAGTATTTGAAAGGAATTGACAGGTAGATAATTTTTTTTGTTTCTCAACTTTTTTAGGTTTCTTAGTTTGCTGCTTTTTTAATATAATTCTTTCTGGAGTATCTGTTAGCAGCTTTTCTTTTTCTTCGTCTTGTCAAATGTATCTTTCTTTGTGCTGCTTTTGGGTAAGGTCGCACAGTTTCTGGAGAAAATGCTTAAGGAGTTTCAGGAATAAGTAACATTGTCTCTTTATTAATACTACTTTTGACAGATTGACCTGAAGATGATGTTAAACACACTTCAGAATGAGCTACATGTGATAGCTCAGAAACAAGATTTGCTGGTTCTATACGATCTGTGACAAATGATAGTAAAAAATCATCATCAGCAAAAATGTTTGCATTGTACGGGTATACACCAGTTTTTTGAAAACCCTTTGTAATGTTAGTACACGTTATAGCTAATGGCAATGAATCAGATACAATTTTTGGTATATTATAAATTGCTATGGCTTTTCCAGGATTGTTTCTCAGCCATGCATCTTGTACAACTGATAGGTACTTTTTAAAAGGTCCAAACACTGATACATTTAGTGGCTGCAGCTTATGGCTGCAGTGTGGTGGGAAAGACAACATGACTATTCCATTCTCCTTTGCTAAGTTTAGTGTTTCAAATGCAAGTGAGAAGAGTAATTGTCCAAAATTAACAGAATTTTATATTCATTTGAAGGCTTCACATGCCTAATCAAATGCTGCATAAAATTTTTGAATTCAATATATGTAACCCAGCCACTTCCATTACCTACCCCAATACAGTCCGGTGGACCATTATTAACAAAATAATCTTTGTAATTTTTGCGAGGGAACACAAACATTGGAGGTACTGTATTTCCTGAGGCAGATACAGTGGTTACCATTGTGACATTAGTGCAGATGTCATAGCACCAACATGTCTCTTGCCCTTTGCAGCCACAATTTTACTAGGTTTTACAACTGTACACTACACTACACTAGTTTCGTCAACGTTCCATATTTGTGAAACACTGAATTTGTATATATCCATAACTTCACCTAGCTTATCAAAAAATACTTTTACATTTGCGGCGTTAAATGATGTTGCCCTACCAAGGCTAGTTGCTTCAGATTTCCTTATAAATAATTGAGGATTTCTTTTTAAAAAACTATTCATCCACTCTTTACCAGCCATCTTATTTACTGTCCAATATCTGGTATTTTGATTTTGTATTGAAAGAGCACACTGATAAGAAAGAGATTGAACATCTTTAGGAGTATAGCCGTAAAATATAGATGCCATTTGCAATAAATAATTTTTCAAGGCGCTTTCTTGCTCTTGGGAAAAAATTATTTTAGGTTTTGAATAACCCATGGATGGGTAACCACCAGAGTTTAGTTTTAAATTATATCTTGCTAATGTCATTCTCTTGATGTCGAATTCTTTAGCAGCTTTTTTCTTTCCAAAACAGAACTTGGTGCATCACTAAGCTGTGTATATATATGTATATATATATATATATATATATATATATATATATATATATATATATATATATATATATATATATATATATATATATATATATATATATATATATATATATATATATATATATACATATATATATATACATATATAATATATCGTGTGTGTGTGTGTGTGTGTGTGTGTGTGTGTGCAGTAATATTAAATAATATATATAATTAATCAACATGTTTATATAATATAAATTATAAATTATATGTTTTTTAAATATGCACACTATCATAATATTATCATAATAAACATAGTAAACAAGATTAATTTAAAAAAATTAAGAACTTTTTAACTTAAAGATTTTATTGACCACGTAATATCGAAGTAAAAATATTTTAAAAATATTAAAAAATCAAATATTTTTAAGTTATAAATACATATTAAAAAAAAAAAGGTTTAAGATATTACCTTATAATTGTTATGAGTATTTTATAATGATTAATTTAAAAGTGTGAATGGACCTTAAAATGTTCACCAAACGAAATTTTATCTTCCCGTCTGATAAAGCCGTTTTATTAATCGTTGTCAAATCTGCTCAGCTTACCCCTACTAGACAAGGCGACACATCAGTTAGGTTATAAAAAGAACTATAAGGCTTGGGGAAAAAAGGATAAGTATAATCAAAAGTCAAATAAATAGGTAAAATATAAACACTTAAGTGATTCCAGATAAATGTTTTTTTAAGCATCTAAGAGAAAAATAGCAAAAATATATTTTTTTACTTTTTTGGTCCAAAATCGAAAATGTATCTGTGCATGTTACTGAACCGCAGTCCAACAACTATTTGATACGCATTTTGTTACCATTCTAAATACCTATCTTTTATCCATTAGATGTTTTGCAATGGGATGAGTAGTTTTTGAGATATTTTAGTTTCCCAATTTGCCCTTTTATATAAATATTTTAGTTGCCCAACTTTTATAGAGATCTTTTAGTTGCCCAACTTGCTCAACTAGCCCCGCTCTACCCTACCATTTTATTTTATGTTATGTTCATTTTTATTTTTTTTTTTACACTATTATCAAAAACTTAATTTTATAAAAACATGAATGCTACCCAGCGGTTCTTGATGCTACCCAGCGGTTCTTAATGACCTTTTTTTTAACTTCAACACTGTTATTTGATGAAAAGTTGTAACAATAAACTTTTAGACGCTAAATTTCTTTTTGCTTACATATATGTTAGCAAAAACTATATATGTATGTGTGTATATATATATATATATATATATATATATATATATATATATATATATATATATATATATATATATATATATATATATATATATATATATATATATATATATATATGCTAAACAAAAATAAAATTTATTATTGTGTAAGAAAATGAAAATAAATGCACAAAATTATTACGTATCAGATTAATAAAATTACATTAATATAATATTGAAACAAACTTTAATATAAATTTTGGTTTAAAAACTCTTATATATATATATCTATTTTTCCAAACTACAATACCTAAAAATAGGAAATCAAAGAAGATTTAGCATTTTTGGGTATAAAATTCAAAAAAAAAATCTTTACGATTCTCTAAATAGCGCCATTTGGCGTTTATCTGTCTGTGTAAAAAGTTAATTTAAGTAAATTTAGTAATAATTTTTATGTAATTAGCTTTGTAACTACTGTTTCTACTGTTGTTAATGTATTTTTTTTATTTTTAATAATATCTTATTTTATTTTTTTTTTTAGTTTTAATGCAATCATTTTGACAAACCAAGAATATGCAGCTTTGCTTGTCGTTTAATCAAAGATATTCCATTTAAGTTTTTTAATTTTTGAAGTTTTCCCCTGTATTGGGGCATAATTTATATTTATCATCGCATTAGAAGGATATTTAACAAGTTTTTTTTTTCCAGAAAAATATGAACAAGGTAAATTTACATTGACTATTACTGGTAGGACTTCCAGAAGATCACATGATCTTATCATGAAGCCCTTTACAATATATATAACGAATTAAAAGGTAGAAAATTTACAAATATTAAAAATTACATAAGCGTTAGAATATTCTTCAGGTGTTAAGCAAGTTTTAACATAATATTTTATAATATGGATATATAACATTCTCAATATTGAACAATATTATAATATAAAGTATTCAGCATATATTGTTTAAATAATATTCATCACACAGTCGACAAAAATATCAAATAACTTGAAATACTAAAAATAAATAAATATATTTTGTGTTTAAAAGATTATTTCTTTTGTTTTCTTTTTAAAGGAGGAATAAGACCGTTTAAAAAAAAAATCAAAGTTAGGTAAAACTATTTTATTCCAAAGAAATGGACCACGATAAGAAATAAAAAACTGGTCAATTTTTGTTTTGCAAAACGGCTCTTGAATATTTTTACTATCACGAAGTTCATATTTGTTTTTTGGTTTCAAATTATAGAGATTTATAAATACACTTGGAGATAAATTTTCTTTACATTTAAACATAAAACATAAGTTATTAAAAATATTTAGTTCGTATATATTTAAAGCTTTTATTTCTATAAGTGGTGTTGAGCTTGAAAAACGATTTCCAAAATTAATTATGCGAGCTGCGTGCTTCTGATGCCGATAGAGAGATTTAAGTTTGGTTTTGTGAGCGCTTCCCCATATAATATGGGCATAGTTTATATGGCAATGAATAAATGAATAATATAGTTAAGTTAGTTGCCTTTTATTTAGTATATATCGAGCTTTGTATAGAACTCCAATGTTTTTAGCAACTTTCATTGAAATACTATCAATTTGCTGACTCCAAGATAAGTTTTCATCTATTATGACTCCTAAAAATTTTGTAAATTTTTCTCTTTTTATGATTGTATTGTCAATGAATAGGTCAGGTAAGATATTTTGGATTCTCTTTTTTTTAGAGGTTGGGTGAAAAAGTATAAACTTTGTTTTATCCGTATTCAAGGACAATTTATTTTTTCTAAACCAATATGATATTCTTTTTAATTCATTATTCATATTATTAAAAAGTATTTCTATGTTTTCGTGCGACTGAAATAAATTCGTATCATCTGCAAAATTTACGGTCGTTAGGATAGAAGCTTTGTAAAGATCATTTATGTATAATAGAAATAATAGTAGTCCAAGTATGGACCCTTGGGGGACAGCGCATGTTAGATTTTCTATTATTTGCGATGAAGATTCTTTGTTATAAACAAATTGTTTGCGGTTACTTAGATAGCTTTTGAACCAATTTAGGGTTTTATCTTTTATACCATAGCTCTCTAGCTTTTTTATTAAAATATGATGATTAACAGTATCAAAAGCTTTTGACAAGTCAATGAATATGCCTAGTGTGAATTGAGAATTCTTAAATGAATCGGCAATACTGCGTGTTACTTGGAGAATAGCGTGTTTAGTAGAACTGTTTCTCTGAAAACCAAATTGATTTTTCTAAAGATAGATATAAAAATAGGAATATAAATTTCATATTTCTATTAGAATTTTTATTAATTTTGTTTTATGTTTATTAGCCCACACTATGTCAGCATATGTGAGATGACTATGAATTAGACTAAAGTAAAGTTTTTTTCTTGAACAGAAATCAAGAAATCGGGGAGATTTATATAAAATATCTATTGCAAAAGATATTTTTAATTCCTAATATGATTTCTCAATGGTAAATTTACATTTGAATACCAAAAAAACATTGCATATTTTTCCCATTTTATTGCTATGTTGTTAATGAGCAACTCTGGAATTTTTAACGGTAGAAACATTTATTGACCTGTTTTATGAAATAAAATGTTGTTAGCTTTTTTACTGTGTAAGGATTGTATATTTGCTCTAAACCATAAATTAAAGTTTTCCAGTTCATCATTCATTCAACGTAATTATGCTATTTTTTTTTTCTAGGTGCCTTACGGTCTGTGTTGGGGCACAGAGCACCGCGGAAGTACATTTAACCAGGAAGTTCACGCCTCCTTCCTTACCGTGACGCAAAAATAGCCCAGACCTGGCTTTGAACCTGGATCTCCTGCTTATAAAGCAGGCGCTCTAACCACTGCGCCACAGCCGCACAAATTTAATACGCAAGTGCATACCTGCAAGTTCAATGCACTTAGAATGCGCTTTCTTAACTGCTGGGCATGTGGTCAATTAAATAATGAAATAACGACGGCTTGCATCTTTGGCACCCAAAACAGTAGAGTTATTAGTTATATAAAATGTAACAGAAACTTGTGTAACCTAGAAACTTTAAATAAAATAAAATTTAGATCACTGATCTCAAAATATAATTATATTATAATATATAAAATAATGATCTCAAAATATAATTATATTATAAATATAGTTATATTTTGAGATCAGTGATTTAGATATAAATGAAAAAAAAGTACACTTTAATAAATGACATAATGGAATGAAAATTTTTTATTGAACAGACTTTTAAAAAAATATTGTTTTTTTAACGGGTACCCATGTTTAAAGGGCAATGTTTCTCCGTAACGGGTACCCGTGTTTGACGGGCAATGTTTGCCCGTCCGTTAGACGGGCAATGTTTCAACACTCCCCCACCCCCATTTTATTCTAATATTTATCTCTGATATTTTCTGGTAGTGTGGAATAAAGTAAATACTTATTTTTTGAATTTAAAAGTTACAAGCTTAATAAATAAAAAAGTCTTTTATGGAAAATTATGTATTTTTCCATAGTAAGATAAGAATATATTATTAAGAATAGATAGTAAGATAAAAATATATTATTAAAAACCTCCTTTTTGTAGATTTTGATAATTTTTTCACATTTGGTTCAAGTCTGAAAAAGTTATTAAAATTATCGAATAAAGGCCTTTATTTCAGTATTTCAAATTTTTCATTCCATTATTTAATCAACATAAAAATTTCATGTTACATACCTATGACAACCATAACAAACAAATACTAAAACAACAATGTTGTTTTAGTATTTGTTTTTATTTTTATTATTGTTATTGTTAATAATAATAATAATAATAATAATAATAATAATAATAATAATAATAATAATAATAATAATAATAATAATAATAATAATAATAATATTATTGTTGTTATTATTAAAAATTTTAATATTATCAACATATTAAATTTTAATAAAAGTTGTTTTTAAGATAAAAGGGTGCTGATTTTATTAGTAAGTAGCCCACAGTATTCATTTTAATTGGCAACATTTCATTAAGCAACATTATTAGTGCTATCTTAATATCATTTAGTTTTAGTTTTTACATTAAAAAGGAAAAATCTTATTTTTGAAAAACTATTATTTTTAAACTATATTTTCAATTTATTTTAAACTTTTAAAAACTTTTTTATTAACTTGTAGATTTTTTCACAATAATGTCAAATATTTCGGAAACTTCATTTTGCAATTTGAAAAATGGTTCACATTTGTTGGTTCAATTTATTAACTGTCGAATTCTTTATCAAAAGGAAATCATTAAAGAAGATTTTTGGGTTAAAAATGGAAAAATTTTAAATCCAGAGAAAATTTTTTTTGATGAAAAACTTTCGGCTGATATTCAAATAGATTGTAAAAATATGATTATTGCTCCTGGATATATTGATACCCAGCTAAATGGTACATTTTTAATTTTGTTTTTAATGTAAAAGTAAGTTTAACTTAAGTTGCTTGTTTTTGTATATAATATAAGTTTGAATTAAATTAATTTATAATCAGTTATTAGTTGTGTAATATAACATTATATATATACATATATATATATATATATATATATATATATATATATATATATATATATATATATATATATATATATATATATATATATATATATATATATACATATATATATATATATATATATATATATATATATATATATATATATATATATATATGTATATATATGTATATATATATATATATATATATATATATATATATATATATATATATATATATATATATATATATATATATATATATATATATATATATATATATATATATATATATATATATATATATATAAAGTAAAAATTAATAAACAGGGAAAAGGAGGGTGGGGTAGGGATTAATAAGCTCAGGGTAAGTGTAAAATTTCCAGAAAATAGTTAACATTTTCTTCCATATATTGAGAATAAAATGCTTTAATTCTTCCAAATTCTTTCATATAATTCATTTATATGAGCCATAAACTCTTATGATGAACATCAATAAACAATATAAATATTTTGACTGGTTCAAAGTCTTCTAAGTAACGCAAAATAGTAATGAAATGTGGTTGACCAGACGCATCATTTACTTAATAGGAATAATTTGTATCAATCACATATTTAATTGTTCATTTTTGTCAAAAAAATGTTTTTTATACCATTTCTGTAAGCAGCATCAAAGTTAATTTGGTCAAATGCTTAAAACTGCAACAATTAGTTATGTGCGTTTAAATAGATTTGTATTCACTCAGATATTTTATATCTTTAGAGTCAAAGTCTGTCAACAAGCTCTCACTACCAAACAAAATCCAAAAAGTAATTCATTGTAGGACATTATAGAAGTTTTTTTAATTAAGTTTAAAAAAAATTCTTAGAAGAAGTTAATGCTGACTTAAAATACTTCCCTGTTTCAGTATTCTTGATTAATAATAAGAATAAAGACTAGAGATGTTGTCTTAAAAATAATCATTGCGTTTAGTCTTTCATATCTATCATTTCCTTGGGGTTAATATAGTATTAACTTGTTGACATTGCCCATAAAAAAACATCAGATAAAAAGTCTGTCATGGTGTTTAATTGTTTAGCTATAGAACAACATTAAATTGCTGTATATCCTGGTCTTTTTAGGAACTGGTTTTGGCATTATATTTTCTATTAGTTGTTCATTGTTTATTTTAATTATTTACTTTTATTCCAAAATTATTTGCCATTATTTTAAATTGATGTAAGACTTCTGTTTTGATTTTCTTAATTTGATCCACATAATATATGAATAATAAATAAATCAGAAAATTAAAAAAAAAAAAAAAAAAAAAAATATTATCAGCATTATTACAGTACAATAGTAGGTTTTTTGTAATTTGCATTGACAAAGACAAAGGTGTTTATTTTATTTTTTAAACATCTTCACTTCCAACAAGGTTACAAGTAACCACTATTAGAGTTGGAAGTTACTTGAATAGGAAAGATTAAGGTTATAGAGTAAGATAATAATTAGCAGATGACTTAAAAGATTGCAAATTATATGAATCAGGAAAACAAGATGAAGGCAGCAAATTTCAAAGAAACTGATGTTCAATAAAAAATACTTGGCAAATAAAATTTTTTGGAGCACTTAGGAATAGTTAGGGGTAATACCGGTTATGGGTTTTCAGGTAAATACCTAATTTTAGTTCAAGTTTTTTACCATTAAATTTTTATAATTTACCAGTAAATCAAGGATTGTTATAATTTTCTTTTTAATTCCTAATTGCTGAATATTTTTATCTAATAAAGAACATACTATAAATATTGAATAAATAATTTATTTTCTTGTCAATAAATTAAAAATTAAAAATATAAAGGTGTAAAGCTTTATATTTTTACACCTTTATATTAAAAATATAAAGGTGTAAATTCTTTTGCTTGAACTTAACGCTTGAGTAAACTTAACGACTCTATTTAAGCAACGTTTGAAATAGATGTTGGCTTGTTTTGCAAATTTTTTATCGTTAAAAAAAATATTTTTTTAAATTTCATTTTAAAAGTTATTTTTAAAGACATTTCAATGGATAAAAATTCAATTTGGAATTACTATAATCGTACAGAAACAAGAGATAGCCGTATGTAAACAATGCACAAAAAGAATTAATACTGGTGGTTTACATGTCCATCAAAAGAGTCAACATAAAATTAATGCGTTAAAAAGAAATATATAAGAACGGGCAAAAGAACCAGCAGTTGCAATAGCATCAAAAATTACTTCTTTTTATCAAAGAGAGACGAATCTCTCGAAGTTGTACTTTCAAGAATGATTGCACAAGATAGCATACCTTTCAATAAATTTTGTAAATCTGAAGATTTAAAGATGTTACTAAAAACAAAAGGGTACATAAAGTTAACAAAATTGCCCAAAACCATTCACAAAAAAGCAATGTATTATGCTAATAAAATAAGGAAAGAAGATGAATTGGCTAAAACTAAAAACAAAAGGGTACATAAAGTTAACAAAATTGCCCAAAACCATTCACAAAAAAGCAATGTATTATGCTAATAAAATAAGGAAAGAAGATGAATTGGCATCGAATAAAAACAGCCCGTATATAAATTTTATTATTCATGGAAATGACTGTAATTTTTGGAATCTTGGATTGACTCAGATTCATGGATCTGCACCTGATGAGATGTGCATAGAACTAATTGAAAAGAAGCTTAAAGAGTTTAATATAGCTTTGTCAAATATTGTGTGCATAGCATCAGATGGAGCTGCCGTTAAAATGAGAACAGTAAAGTTACTTAATGAAAACTATTAGTTATATATCATACATGGCCTACACTTGGTAATCATAAAAGTTCTTTATAATTAATTATATTAGTTCAACAGATGTACAAGATATTAATGAACATGATGGTGATGTGTTACTTAATGTTAATTCTGATTTTGATTATTCGGAAATTAAACTTGAAAATTTTGAAGTAGACCACGAAGATATCGACATTACCCAAATTGTTTTAAAAAACACAGAGCTAAATTCTTTAATTACAAAAATTTGGAAGTTGTAAAACATTTCAGAAAATCACCAGCCAAAAGTAATAAACTACTGTAAAAATACATTAAAGAAACTGTCGGAAAAGAACTTTCTTTAATTTTAGACTGTAAAACTAGATGGAGTAGTTTATGAGGCATGCTGGAAAGGTTTTTAAAACTTAAAGATGCTGTTCAAAAAAGTCTGATAGATTTAAAAATTGACATTGATTTTAGTTGAAATTGAAGTAAAATACTTTCAAATATAATATCAAGCTTGCAACCTATTAGGTTGGCCGTTATATTACTACACTAAAAAGGTTAATTTATATGTAGCTGATCTTACATTAAATTTTATGTTAGACGAGTTCATTAACCAAAACACTTTTTTTAAGTATTGCACTAAAAAATGAATTAATAAGTTGTATTAAAAAAAAAAAATGATGCTTTCAGATGTGTTACATAATATAACAGACCCAAATGTTATTATTACTGTTAAGGACATTTATGGCATTTTTGATATCAGTAGTAAGGTTTTGATATCAGTAGTAAGTAGTAATTATTAAAACTATTATTGACATTGTAGGAAATATTTTGTACAATAATGTGGAGTCTGGTGGTAGTATTCAAAGACACCTAAATGAATCAGATTCGGATTTCAATAATGACCTCATTACTGTTAAACAAAATGCTGATTTTTCTATAAAGAAAAAACTTTTTCTTAAAAAACAAATGGATAAGAATAAAGGAATAAGTGTTTTAGAAGAGAGTAACACAAAAAGTCTAAAAGAAATTATAAAAAAAGAGTTAGAGTATTTTTGACAAGAAAATGTGCGAGAGAAGTACATTTATATAGTTTTTGAATATTTGATGACCATTCGTCCAATAAGTGTTGAACCTGAAAGAGTATTTTCAGAAGCTGGACTAAATTGTACCAAAATTAGATCTCGATTAAGAGACAAGGCATTTGATAGATTAAGCTTTCTACAAAACTACTTTTTGAAAAATGATATTTATAATAAATGGTATTATAAAAATTGTATAGATTTATTGATATATAAAGTTTATTGGTAATTTACTGGTTTACTGGTATTACTATTTTCATTTACCAAATTACTGGAAGAGTTGGAAATTACTGGAATCTGAAAAAAGATAAAGATTGTAGAGCAAGATAAATATTGACAGACAACTTAAAAGATTGCAAATTATATGAATCAGGAAAGCAAGATGAAGGAAGCAAATTCCAAAGAACTGATGTTCAAGAAAAAAAACTATACGGATATGAGTTTTTAGAGCACTTAGGAAAATTTCCAGAAAAAGGATGAGGCTTGATTGAATGACGAGTAACATGAGAATAAATTTTAGCAGATGGCACAAGAGGTGCTAGCTCTTTAAAGTAGTGCCCATTATATTATAAGAGAAAGAGAAGCAACATTACGGCGATGTGATAATTGTTGGATGTTGGCTGCAAGAGCAGATCCAACTATGTTTATTATATGTTTTTGCATCTTATCTAAAAGAGAAAAGGCATCATTGGAAGATCCACCCCAGATATGGCAACAGTATTCAATAGAATCAGCAATAAGAAAGTGGCGAGCACAATAAAGAGATAAAACCTTAGCAGATGCTAATTTTGCAATAGACCTGATATATGGTTTCCAAGAAAGATCGGATGTAAGAGTTAATCCTAGAAGATGAAGACTACATGACTTGTCGAGTACATCACCATTCATAAATATAGGAAGTTCTAAATTATTGCAATAACGATTGACTGAAAAAAGTTGGGTTTTATCTAAATTAAAGTTCACCAACTACTGTGAGCCCCATGCTATAGGAGAAGTGAGATCCTTTTCAAGCTCAAATGCGCCCTCCAAGCTAAAAAATCAAAGAGTGTTGGCTTCTTATCAAGACAAAATAAATGGTAGTATCTTCACTGAACAATGCTAACTTAGATGTGAGAATGTCTGAAAGATCATTAATATAAATTAAAAAGAGTATAGGGCCAAGGATAGAACCTTGAGGAACCCCTAAAGTTATAGGTTATGAAGTACAGTGCTATCCATCGAGGACAGCTTTAATACTATAATTGATAAGGAAGGATTCAATAATCTTAAAGATGTTCCCTGATACACCGTAAGAAGAAAGCTTATGGCAAGACCAGCATGCCAAACTTTAAAGCTTTAAAAATGTCAAGAGCAATAGCCTTAACCTTTCCACCTCTAATGTATGATAAAACCAAGATGAGAGATAATGAGTGTTTGTTAATTAAAGATTCAAAAATCTTATGATATGAAGAAGACTAATGGGATGGTAGTTAGATGAGTCAGATCGCTCTCCAGAATATTTGAAAATAGGAATAAAAGATACTGATTTCCAGCATGCCGGAAAATAAGACTCCAATAAGCACTTGTTAAATAGTTTTGAAAGTATAGATGACAGCTCCACAGAACACTTCTGCAAGACTACAACAGGTATGTTGTCTGGACCACAAGCTATAGAAGAGTCTAAGCAGGAAATCACTTAGATACAGAAGCTGGAGTAATACGAATGTCAAGCAATGGATCAACCTGTTTGTCGGCAATATTAGGTAAAATGCAACTAGTGGAATCAAGAGATGATATTGATGAAAAGTTTTTAGCAAACAATTCTGCTTTGTCTTTAGGTGAGATAAAAATATCTGAACCTTACAAGAGAGGTGGAATAACAGATTTGCCCTTATAATTGATACTGTTAAAGATTCTCCAGAAGTCAGGAGAGCCTAATTTTTGAGATAAAGTAGGAGATTTGATGGCTTGAGAATAGCGGGCTTTGGTGTTAGACAAAACCTTTTTACAATGGTTTCTAGCAATACTAAACAGACGTCTATTTTCTGAAGAATTGTTATGCTGATAGATATGTAAGTAATGTTTTCGATTGGAAATCGCAGCAGCAAAGTGTGAAGTAAACTATGGAGAAGAGTGAGGCTTGACTTAGAATTGTTGAGAAAGAATAAAAAACTCTATGCCAACCTGAATCCAACAAGTTATGTAAGAAGCACATTTATCAGCAGGAAGACAAAAGATTTCTACCAAAAGGTCGTCCTAAAGAAATTCACAGAAAGAGTCCCAGTTAGCTTTAAGGTAGTGGTAAGAGGTATGATGATGAAGAATTCTGGTGATGAAGAAGAATGAGATAATAGTTTTAGAGAGATCAAACCATGATCAGAAGCACCTAAGGGTGAATGTGAGATACTGAGCACTGACAAGTTCAGAAACAAGGCATAAGTTGAGTAGAGAAGGTAAATGATTTAGGTTGTCTGGAAAATAAGTTGGAAAGTTGACTATTTGAGTTAGGGATTGAGAAAGGCAAAAGTTGTGAGCCTTAACGCCTGCAGAGTCACTAACACTTGAGACAAGCCATTCAGTGTGATGAGCATTAAAGTCACCAATAACAACAATATTGGCTGATGGATTAAGAGATTGGGCTTTGTCAATTTGATCAGAAATAACATCAAAAAGAGTGCAGTCTTGAGATAAAGGAGAACGATATAGAGCAAAGAGAAAAGCCATTAAGTGAAGTGGTGCTAGAGGAAAGAACATAAAAGAATAGTTTGTGGATTCAAACCTAGTTTTCTGACAAATGAGTGAATTCTTACAAATATAAATGCCCAGGCCAAGCATGTGACTATTGGAGTCTTTACAAATTTAAGAAAGATAACCATCAACATTAAGATCACAAGATGAGACAGCTGAACTGAAATTAGTCTCACAAAGAGCAAGTAGGTCTGGTGAACTTTGCAAGAGATAAGACTCAGCAGAAGAAAAGTTACTTGTAATGATATAATAATGACCACAAGTATTAGTAAATGATAGATTTAGAGAACTTGGTGAACGAACGAGTGGTGTGAGCTCTTTAGAGCAGTGCCCATTAAAGTATTTATAGAAAAAATATAAGAGAAATGGAAGCAACATTATGATGAAGTGACAATGATTGAAGATTGGCTGCAAGAGCAGGTCCAAGTATGTTTACAATATATTTTTGAAAAAAAAAATGAAAGGGTATTATTTGTCCATTGAGGACAAATTTTATATTAGAATTGGTAAGGAAGGATTTAATAATCTTAAAGATGTTACCTGATCATAAGAAAAGAGCTCATGGGGAAGACCAACATGCTAAACTTTGTCACAGGCTTTAGAAATGTTAAAATAGGGGGTCCATAATTCTATATGTTTTGTTTAACCAGTTATTCTTAATTAATTTTTTGAGAAAAGTTTAAAAAACAATTCAGTTTTTGCTAATTTTTTATGGTTGACCTTCTACTTCTATTTTAAAAATTTAAAAGATATAAAAAATAAAAGTCTTTGCAAAAGATTCATTGCGTATAAATTTTCTTAACTTTTCTTTCAAATTTAAGCTATTCAAATTTTGATTGGATAAATTTGATTTTTAATCGTTGCGTTTTAGAAAGAAAAAAAGTTTAATCTGAAGTCTCTTTTTAAAAAAACATTTTAAATATGTAAAACGACAGATTGCTTCAAAAAAAAAGTTTTATCTGAAGTCTCTTTCTAAACAAAACGTTTTAAGTAATCAAAAAGACAGATTGCTTTAAAATATCTTAATTTCCTTTTTTTTTTTAATTTTTAATCGTTATTCAAGCTATCAAGAAGGCTATTTAAGATTTCTTTTTTTTTTTTCACTTTTCTTTAATGAAGTCAAGAATAAATCTTCTTTTAAAATGCCAGTCAGTAGAAGTTCAGTTAAATTCTAAAGTTTTAACAATTCTAAAGATAAACAGTTAGTATAAAGCAACACCGCTACCTAAAAGGCTTTATAAAAAACAAACTGCGTGATCAAATGTTGAAATTTTCTGCTTTACTTTAAAACGCAGTGAATAACTAGTTAAAAAAAATTCTAGAAGCAGTTAATAAGTATACCTCAAAGAGATTGAGTGATTGTATCATTCTTGCTAGAGTATTTTGCCAAAAGTTAGCCTCAGGACTTCAAAAAAGAGAAAAGTATTATGTGTTTGGTTGATGATGGAATATGATTAGTATTAACTTTCTAATTAAGTTGTTGCAGTTGGAAAGCTTGGGAAAAAACCCATTTAATTTCAACAGTAGATGTATACTTAATTATTTAAACCATATAAAAAAATGAAGGTTCGCGCAGTTTAAAAATATTTTTTAGGAATACAATGTAGGTCATTGTCGTGGAGGTCTATTCTGTTTAAATACATGATTGTTGATATAAAAATACAAACCTCTATCTTATGTGTACCAAAGAACACGCTCATAACCTCGATGTTCTATAAGGAAAGTTCACGCAGCAATCTCTTTCACATGCGATGACTTTTATAGTTATTTTCCATTTTCAATAGTAAATAACAAACTGTATGAATTATTTTCATATATAATACTTAATTTTTTTTGTTACTTATAAATGATAAGGTATATTTTTAATAAATTAAACAGAAAAAGATTTCTAGTTTTCTACTTTTCTTATATTTAATGATAATAATAATTTCATCTAATTTTAACAATGCTTTTTTTTTGTCAATATATTCACTTTTATTAAAGTTACAAGATTAAAATTACAAGAATATTGATGATTAGAAAGTTAACAACTTTCTAATCATCAATATGCATTCCAATCCATATTCTTATAAATGTTAAAAATGAGAAATTAAGTGTTTGTTAATTAAAGGTTCAAAAATATTGCTTATGATTCTTGCTTATAAGCCAGATTGCTCTCCAGAATTTTTGAAAAAAGAGATAACAAATACCACTTTCCAGCAGACTGGAAAGCAAGACTATGAAAGCATCTGGATTAATGTGTTTGTTGCCTATATCAGGTAGGATATGATTAAGCCATTATATAGCCATTATTCCCATTTATTTTCCCACAGTAGGACAAAGTAGTGGAGTTTTTTTTGCGCCAAAATTGTTTTGTTAGTTTATGCAAATAAAATTTTTATGTCTAATTATATGTCTGCAAAAATTAAGTGTCAAGCTCTTATTTATTGCTGAAACCCTAAAAATTAGTATAAAAAGTTTTTAAAAACTTAAAAATTAAATTTATCTATGTTCTAGAACAAAAATTCTTTTAAATAAAAATGGATTTATTAAAAAAAAATTATTAATAAAAAATGAATTCCTTTACTGTTGGACATCAAATGTTGTCTGACTAATGTCTTGGGTTTTCTAATTTCTAGCAAATTCCTGAATCTATCAGACAATCTGAAATTTTATTCAGACAACATCTGATGTCCAAATGGCATAAAATGTACCACCAACTACATGTTAATTATAGGGTCAAAGCCTATATTTTTCATTTTGTCATTCACTTTTTACATAGTATTATTGCAATTGACTAAGGTTTTTCTGCAGTTGTTCCAACTTTCGTGTTGATAGGAACTTATACAGTTTTATGCAACATGATTAAGTTTTTAGTTTAGTAAAGGTTAGAGCAGTGCTATAACTTTGTGGTTTGATCAAAACTTTAGACCAATTAAAGGAAATTTTTGAAAAAAAATTTTTTAAAATTTTTTTTCAAGTCATTAAATTGCAATTATGAGCTTTAAAATAAAATATCTCATTAAAAAAAAAATTGAAATAATCTCCATGATAAAAAGCACATGTTTATTTATATTTAAAATAAACATGTTTTAGGATTTAAAAAAAAAACATTTTTGATGGGCATATGTTAGTTTTTTCTAATACTATATAAATATTTTTTTTTTATAACTATAAAATTATTATCAAAAATTGTTTTAAAACAACAAGTAATAGCTGTAAAAAAATATTTTTAAACTCGTAAATCACAGTCCAGATTTGTATGGCTTGAACCAGTTTCTTGTCAATATTGAATTTTTGTTTAGGCGGCTTTGGTTATGATTTCTCATCTAATATTGAATCTCTGGAGGACGGGTTAAATATTGTTTCAAAAGGTATTTTAAAACACGGAGTGACATCGTTCTGTCCGACTTTGGTTACTTCTCCTGCAAATATTTATAGACAGGTAGTTTATATGTTGTTAATTAGGTTTAATCATTTTTTATAGCCAAGTTTTTGTTATTTTATATCAATGGTATAATATATCTTATAAATTTCAAATATTATTTTTCTTATTACAAAAATACAATAAAATCAATTAAAAAGTTTATCATGTCATACAAAAGAAATAGGAAATAACAAAAAAATAGGTTAAAAAAATATACAGTATGTACAGAAAGTAGTAGCTATACAGAAATTGTGACAAAACAGAAAGCGTAATTCCTGATTTACCCAGGAATCACCCTTTTTCTTATGGATGCACATTACGCCTTCAGTAAAGATGGGAATGCAATAAACAAAATATTGGTTTAACCAAAATGTTGTTTGAAATTAAATTTTAGATGTTGCAAATTAAATTTGGGATGAATAGAAAAGATGCTAATCAAAGACAATCTTTTAATTAAAAACAAACAAAAAATTCAAGAGTATCAAAACTTTTTAAATATATAAAAAAAAAATTAAAACTGTTAAAATTATTTGGGATTTAAAAGATAAAAATGTTTTTGACTTTGTATTAAATTGTTCTTTTTCTTAAAACCTATAACAATGTTTTTTAAAAATGAAAAAAATAATTTAAACTCTTTTTAACCAAGAAGTTTCGTTCGTTTTATTCAAGAAGTTTCACATCCAAGGAGTTTTATTGCACAACCAAGAAGTTTTATTGCACAACCAAGAAATTTTATCAAATATATAAACAAATTTTTTTTAAAAAAAGTTCTAATTTCTTTAGCAGCGCTTCTCTGTGACAAGACCTGATCACCTGCTTTAAGTATCTGCATTCTTTATTTTTATTCTTTATTTTTAATATTTTAACAAAATCTTCACTTGTAATTTTTGTTTTTTATATGTTCATACCTGCGTCTTAAATATTGTAATAAAACAGAAAAAAATGAAAAAAAAAAAAAATGTAAAATTTGGTGATCTCAAAAATTTAAATTCTTTACATTAATTTTTTATTATTTTAAAATTTAATGTTTCTATAATTTAAATGTTCTTTTATATATTAAATTCATTATATCATTTAAAATTTAGGCATTACCAATATTAATGAAAAGAAAGGGTAGTCGTAATGGAGCTGAAGTTCTGGGTAAAAATTATTACACATTTTCTACCTATACTATATGTAGAAAATTAATTTAATTTTTTATAATCAAATCTTAAATCAAATTGCTCAAATAACACGAGAAAAAATCAAAAATATTGTAAAAATAGCATCAGAAAATTACATTGATAAATCATTGAGTTATTTCTGGTATTAGTAGAAAATTGATATTACTCAACTTTTTTTTCAACAAATATTTTTTTTTTTAATTTTTTTTTTCTACTTTATAAAGTTTTAACCTATACCATTTGATATATAACTTTCCATTAATACCATTAATTATTTTAAAAAACTTTCTAAATCTTATTTTCTTGTTGAACAGTAATTCTATCTTAATAACTGTCAACAATGAACTTTGTCCTTAACAAAAATAAACTTGTTTATTTTTTTTAATTGAAAAAATTACTATTAAGTTATTAAGTTTAACTTGTTAAAATTTTAATGCATGTTCAAATTGTTAGTAAAAGTTCTGAGTTAAAAACCAAGTTTATCTTTTGAAACAAAATTTTAAATTTAAGAATTTTAAAGTTAAAAACCAAACCAAGTTTATCTTTTAAAACAAAATTTAAAATTTAAGAGTTTTAAAGTTAAAAACCAAGTTTATCTTTTAAAACAAAATTTAAAATTTAAGAGTTTTAAAGTTAAAATCCAAGTTTATCTTTTAAAACAAAATTTAAAATTAGAGTTTTAAAGTTAAAAACCAAGTTACAAAAGAATATCTTTTTTTATCATAAAAGGTATTTATTATTTATATTACAAGAAATTATCTGTTAGATAAAAAAGATAAACAAAAATTGCTTAATTTTTTTTTAAATATTTAAATTGATGATTTAAATGAAATTAGTAATTTTATTTGTGTTGTTTTTTATTGTTTTTTGATATTTGTGATGTTCAAAATATAACATTAAAAATAAAATGTCACTTTACACAGCATTACAGTGCACAGCATTTACCATTGCACAGTTTTTTGCAACAATGTTTTAGTTTAATTCAGCATGAAACAGTGTATGAAAAGCTGACCACTAATTTTTATGAACTATATAGAAAAAATTAGTTTTGTTATTCTAACAAATAGGAACATATTTTTAAGATACAAATGTTAAGAGATCTAAAAAAGATCTATAAAACTTGAGAATATGCTAAAGTAACCATAACAACATGTACTAAAGTAACTGCAACATGCACTAAATAAACCAAAATATATGTTCAATTATTTAAGAAATATTAAATTGTACAAAATAAGATAATTTTTTTCAAATTGAATAAATATTAAATGTAAGCTTATATTTGATTTGGTTATATTTGATTTGGTTTGGTTATATTTGACTTTTTTTTATCACAACTTTGATTAAGTTGTAAAATTAGCCGTGTTTATTAGCTAAGACATTTTTGGGTAATATTTTTTAAATGTTAGTAAGTAAAAAACATTTTCAAAAAATTTTTAAACTTTTAACAAAAACAAAAACAAGCTTTGATTCTTAGACAATCAATATGGTTTTTGATCTTATTTTTCAGTTGAATTGTCGACAATTAATAACTGAACAGCTTTGATAAGTGTCATCATCATCATCATCATCATCATCATCATCATCATCATCATCATCATCATCATCATCATCATCATCATCATCATCATCATCATCACCAAAATTTCTGATTCACATATTGTAAAGCAGGCTGAACAAAGAAAAATTAGTTAGAGCTTGGACAGCTCTACTAAAAAACTGCTTTTATACATAAGTTTGAATATTTTTACTTTCATTTTTAACATCCGTTCATTATTATCTGTTCAATTTGCATTAACATTTTTTTTTATCATACACATAGTGACAATTCAAATTATGGTGCTGTCTCTCTTTTCAAGTAATAGTATAATTTTTTTTATTTAGTTGCTCATTGTGAAGGTCCCTTTATCAATATAATTTTTTTATTTAGGTGCTCATTGTGAAGGTCCCTTTATCAATATAATTTTTTTATTTAGGTGCTCATTGTGAAGGTCCCTTTATCAATATAATTTTTTTATTTAGGTGCTCATTGTGAAGGTCCCTTTATCAATATAATTTTTTTATTTAGGTGCTCATTGTGAAGGTCCCTTTATCAATATAATTTTTTTATTTAGGTGCTCATTGTGAAGGTCCCTTCATCAATATAGAAAAAAGAGGAGCTCATGATCCAAACTATATTAAGTCAGATGCAAATGGAGGTATCCAAGTATTAGAGTTGACATATGGCTCACTTGATAATATTGCTATTATAACTGTAGCACCAGAGCTTTCTGGTATTGTTGATTGCATCCCTTCCCTTGTGGAACGAAATATTGTTGTTTCAATTGGTGAGTTTCTGTAGAATGGACTTATAAAAATAGTTATTTTGTAGAATATGTTGTTATTTTTATATTTTTTATTTGTTATTAATATTTTTTTTTTAATTTTTTAAAATTTAATTGTTATTTAATTTTATTTTTTAGAAAATTAAAATTTCTAAAATATTTCTTTTGTAATGATTTCCAAGGTCACTCAACAGCTAGTTTAGGTCAAAGCGAGGTTGCAGTGTCTCAAGGGGCTTCTTTTATTACTCACCTTTTTAATGCAATGCTTCCATTCCATCATCGTGACCCAGGTATGGTTGGTTTATTGACTAGTGATGTAACAAAGAAGACAGTATTTTATGGTATGATAACTGATGGTATACATACTCATCCTACAGCACTTCGAATTGCTTATCGAAGCCATCCTAAAGGTGTGTACTTAAAATATTTTATGCTTATTGCAATAGCAAGTGAAGTATGATATATAAGTAGTTCAGAGTTTGACCTCCACCATATCCCTGGTACTGTATGCTCAATTTTTTTCCTTGTGAAAAGAATTAGTTTGTTAACCTCATATTTTAAAGTTAAAGGGCTGATGGTTATAAAATAAATTTAAAATAATAATGATAAAACAGTAGTCTGTAGTAGCCTTTGTGGCCATAGGGAAGTAAATACACAAATAAAAAGATTTTTTGACATTATTCTTACAATGATTGAAGATTGCTATGTCCTGGCAATCATGGCAACAGCTATATATTTTTAAAAAACCAACTTTAAAGTAATTATGTGGAAGAAAAATGTTTAAGAATCTAAAAGCCAACTCCCTCTGATTGCTTGCAGGGGGCATTTGAGCTTGAAAAGGATCTCACTTCTGCTACAACATGGGGCTCACTGTGGCTGGTGAACTTTAATTCAGATAAAACTCAATTTTTTTCAGCCAATCGTTATTGCAATAATTTAGACCTTCCTATATTTATAAACTGTAATGTACTTGATGAGTCATCTACCCTTCATCTTCTAGGATTAACTCTCACTTCTGATCTTTCTTGGAAACCTTATGTCAAATCCATTGCAAAATTAGTATCTGCTAAAGTTGCATCTCTTTATTGAGCTCGACACTTTCTTACTCTGGATTCTATTCTCTATCTCTATAAATCTCAAATCCGACCTTGTATGGATTACTGTTGCCATATCTGGAGCGGATCTTCTAATGATGCCCTTTCTCTTTTAGACAAGGTGCAAAAACGCATTGTAAACATAGTTGAAGCTGCTCTTGCAGCCTATCTTCAACCTCTGTCACATCGTTGTAATGTTGCTTCTCTTTCTCTTTTCTACAAATACTATAACGGGCACTGCTCTAAAGAGCTAGCATCTCTTGTGCCATCTACTAAAATTCATTCTCGTGTTACTCGTTATTCAATAAGTCTCATCTTTTTTCTGTTACTGTTCCTAAGTGCTCCAAAAACTCTTATTCCTCTAGTTTTTTTCCTCGAACATCAGTTCTTTGGAATTCGCTTCCTTCACCTTGCTTTCCTGATTCATATAATTTGCAATCTTTTAAGTCGTCTGTCAATTGTTATCTTGCTCTATAATCTTCATCTTTTCTCTTCCAGTAACTTCCAACACTAATTAGTGGTTGCTTGCAGCCTTGTTGGGAGCGAAGATGTTAAAAAAAATATATATATATAGTTTTGGTCAAAATGATCTTACTTTCTTCAATATGTTAAACTGTAGAAGAACTACATTGTTCAAACCTTGTCATTTTTTTTTCTCCATTTGTATTTTTTAATCACTGATCATTAAAAATAAGTTTATTGTTAATTTTAACGTTAAAAAATTAACTCAAACTTATTTTTTAATGTATAATATAGAATTAATATTAAAAAAAAAACTTGTTTATGCAAATTTTATATATTTAGTTATTTAATGCAAAAAAAAAAATGTTTATTGTAATCGCTCATTAAAAAAAAAGGAAAAATATATAATGCTTTTAACTTTTTGAAATTTACTTATACTTAAATGTTAATATTATAGGTATTGTAATAACAACTGATGCAATAGCAGCTTTAGGATTATCTCCAGGTATATATAAACTAGGAACAATGTCTGTTGAAATATCTGAGAAAGACGCTAAAATTGCTGGTACAAACACACTTGCTGGGAGGTACCTTAGTAACCATTACCTAAATGACCATTTTTTAATTTTTTATAAGCTTAAATTTAATATACCTAAAGTTGATAAATTAAATTTGTTTGCTTTTTATTATAGTGTGTGTAGCATGGACAGATGTGTCTACCAGTTCAAACAGCAAACAAGTAAATTTTTTAATAAATAATTTTAGTTAAAACCTATCAAGTAAATAAACAAAGTGGATTATAGAAATTACAAATTTTTATTGTAACATTAAAAAAAGCAATAGATGAATGCAGCATTAGGTTCATGTTAATGATGTCATACTGAAATAGAAAGCTGCAAGGGCTCCTGCACTTACAACAACTGACTATGTAAAAGTCACATACAAGGAGTGCTGCTACATCAACTAAAAGTTTGGGTTTGGAAAGCAATCATGTTTTTCATTTATCTTTTTTTTGTTAAAAATTTAAGTGCACATTTTAAGAATTAAAGCGCACAAAATATATTAGGAAATTGCGTCCTTATATATATATATATATATATATATATATATATATATATATGTTTATATATATATATAAATGTATATTATTTATATATATATAAATATATATATATATTTATATATATATATATATATATATATATATATATATATATATATATATATATATATATATATATATATATATATATATATATATATATATATATATATATATATATATATATATATATATATATATATTATTTTAAAACATCAAAAATACGATTTCTCTCAACACTTATAATTTTTTTATTATTATAGAAATTTTCGCTGGATTTTAGATACCAGCTTCTTCAGCTTGTTAAATGTTACAGTAATTAATAAAATCGTTATAATTTAAATTAAAACGTTGCTATTGACGTCAGCGGTTGAATGGCTTCTTTTTCGCTGAAATTTAAAAAATGGCGTCCAAAACTTAGTTTTTACGTATTGACCCTCATCGAGATTAATCCCGCCATTTTTTGCAGAACACATGTTTTTTTGTATTTCTAGGGCTTCCCTAACTTTTCTTTCAAATTTTTTATTTTCTACTTTCAATGTTTTTGTTTGTTCCCAAATAATTTCTTTTTTGCAAAATGTTTTATGCAGAGCTAATGCGGATTGATGCTGCTTATTTTCATCAATGCTAACATGAAACAAACATGTGTTCTGCAAAAAATGGCGGGATTAATCTCAATGAGGGTCAATATGTAAAAACTAAGTTTTGGACGCCATTTTTTAAATTTCAGCGAAAAAGAAGCCATTTAACCGCTGACGTCAATAGCAACGTTTTAATTTAAATTATAACGATTTTATTAATTACTGTAACATTTAACAAGCTGAAGAAGCTGGTATCTAAAATCCAGCGAAAATTTCTATAATAATAAAAAAATTATAAGTGTTGAGAGAAATCGTATTTTTGATGTTTTAAAATAATATATAAATATACTCTCACACAAGATGTTATCCTTTAAATCATATATATATATATATATATATATATATATATATATATATATATATATATATATATATATATATATAATATATATATATATATATATATATATATATATATATATATATATATATATATATATATATATATATATAAATATATATATATATATATATATATATATATGTATATATATATATATATATATATATATATATATATATATATATATATATATATATATATATATATATATATATAATTTCTATAATAATAAAAAAAATTTTTTTTAAGATTTGATTGCATAGTTGTTTATTTTGTGCCATTTGACATATTAATTAACTGTGCAAAAAATCTTTCCGATCAGATAATGTTTAGGGGGTGCTCAATGACCATAAAGTTTTACGAAAAATGTGAAAAACATGGAAAAAGTAACAAAGTTCCACAAATTTCTAAAACCCGGTTAATTAGATTTTTCAGATTTGATCAGTTTTAATTATCTCTAAATATTAAATTCTGAATACAAATTACAATCCACATCCACTTTATACTGGTTTGTTAGCAGAGAAATTAATGAAATAAAATACTGCAATACGACTAAAGTTCTGCGGTTTTTGTTATATCAGAATTTTTCCAAAATAAAACACTAAGATTTTTGACTCTTTGTCATTGATTAAAATACGAATTATAAACAAAAAATATTATTGTAAAGGAGTAACAGTTTCTCAAACCGTTATCAACTACTAAGTAGGTCAACTCAAAAACATATGAGCAATTAACATTTAATTATCGTAATGTTATGTAATCGTTATGTTGTCCAGTTTCAGCTGATAGTTTTGCTATTCCAAGTATTTTGTCAACATTGTGACCTGTCACACCTACAGATAGCCAGTCAACATTTGCTTTAGGGTCTGCAGAATTCGTACGATCTATCATCAGTTTGCCATCCCAGTGGACGATTAATGGTGGTTTGTCCAAATCGCAGAATTCAGTTCGAACAGTGGCTTCAATGTTTGATCGATGATAGGTTCGTTTTCTACGGACTGTAGAACGTGACAATGATCCATCATCAAGGTTCTGTCCACCAGCCCTTGCAATTGCTGCTGCTAGTATAGTAAATTTAAGTTCTTTGTCCTCTCCAAACATCACCATTTTTCTCTGACATCTCTGATCCAATAAAAATTCTTTATCTTCTTCAATTCTGATCATGGTTTCAGCATCCTTGTCGGCAATGTCAAAAAGTAGGCCAATGGTGTCTGTAAATGATTTCTCTCTTGATTTCTGAGAATCTGACAATCTGGATTTTTTTTTTTTATTAATTTAAATTCCTGGACTAAAGTTTTCAACTTTAAGACTACATTCGGATGAAATGCTGTCGGAATACGGGCTTTATTCCAAATAATAATCAGTTCATCAACAGTTGTTTTAAGACTTTCAGGCACTGACTTTTTGGTTGAATTAAGATGATAAAAAAATGTTTTTAAAACATCAGATGTTAAGGGAAGAACTTTATCTGGAAGATTTAGCTCTGGTTGTCCAATTAAAAAGATTTCGGTTTGAAGTCGTGTAGAGATAGCAACACAAGATGATGCTGCCATTTCAATGATAACTGAAAAATTATGAGAAAATCAAAACTCAATACCATATTATACAAACTTATCATTCAGTTGTTGGTTTATGCAGCTGCAGCAATATATAATAATAATTATTACTAAAGAAATTAAATAAATATTTTCAAATTAGAAATTATTATTATCTGCACTTAATAACAAACAATACACTACCAGACTACCATGCTAGTTTTCTGTAATAGGTTACTAAGGTTAGGTACTATCAAAATATTAATACATTTGTTGTCAAACTGAAATTCCAAATAAAAATAATATTTATACTTGTAAACCTTTTTATTCTGTTTGAACAAATTCTAAATTGAGTTAAATAATAGTATTAAAATTATGAATACAAATTTTAACAAAATGATATAAACACAGTTGTTTTAAACACTAGCAGACATTTTTTAGTCTGGTGCCCTGATGACAGTTAATCTGCTGCACTTTAATTAATCTATATAGCACGCAATCAGACAATATTTCAGTGGCAAAAATCTAACTAACCAGGTTCTAGAAATTTTTGGAACTTTGGAACTTTTTCCACGTTTTTGACGTTTTTCGTAAAACTTTATGGTCATTGAGCACCCCCTAAACATTATCTGATTGGAAAGATTTTTTACACAGTCAATTACTATGTCAAATGGCACAAAATAAACAACTATGCATTCAAATCCGAGAAAAATTTTTTTTTCCTGTGTTCACATGAACAGCCCTAATATATATATATATATATATATATATATATATATATATATATATATATATATATATATATATATATATATATATATATATATATATATATATATATATATATATATATATATATATATATATATATACATATATATATATATATATATATATATATATATATATATATATATATATATATATATATATATATATATATATACATATATATATATATATATATATATATATATATATATATATATATATATATATATATATATATATATATATATATATATATATATATATATATATATATATATATATATATATATATATATATATAAATATTACATGTGTTATCCTCTTTTGTGGCCTAAAACCTATCTGCATACTCTATTATAATCATCTGCAATTAACATGCTACTTCTCATTTTTTTTTAAGTTTTATAAAACATTACCAAGAACAATTTTAAATTTTTTTTTTATTTTCTTACCCTAACTGTTTGAGGCACATAAAACTATATTAACCACTAAATAGTTACTTTTAATACTCATTTACTTATCTTATTTCCGCTATGTTATTTATCTATTTCTTTACAATCTAAATATTAACATGTGACACTCCTTCTTTGCATCAAGACTTTGACTTTTTTTCAACAATCATCACATCCAATAACTTTAGTAATGCCATTTTTCCTGCCAATTTCTTTGCAAGCAGCATTTACCAATCTCCGACCTGCTATTTCAACAATCTCAAACGATTTTCTTTTCAAAACTTTGCCTATAAGTTTGGAGCAGCTATCAATCAAATAAGAAACCGTTTTAAAACTGCACTAATTCGGCTGAATATTGCTCTACTAATTTGTGGCAAGTTTGTGGCTGGCTATAGTTTTGTGCAGTTGGCTCTAGTCAAATTAGTTTTAGTTATATGACCTTCAGATGTTGGGTGCATGTCAATGATTGTTGCCATTGATGTCAGTTTCAGATGTTGAGTGCAATGTCAATGTTTAACTACTGCCTAACTGTGTTTATTTAGGTTTAAATCTGGCAATGAACCAGGCTATGGCTCTAAAATTCGATTGCCGTTTTCTGACATAATTTTTTATAAAATATTAAAAAACTAAAAATTTGAATACCTAATACTAAAAGAAATAATTTTGTGAAATGCTACTATAATAATAACTTATGTTAAATAAAATAAAGTTTTTCTAAAAATGTATTTTCAAATAAATATTTCATCTGATTCCTTGATTAATGGAGAAAAAATGGGCAAACAGGCAATTGATAATTTTAAAACTATATATAAATAATTTATTTATTGCAATGATTTTGCAAATCGCGGGAAAAGCTAAGAAAAAAATAAATAAAAAGATACAAAGTACAGTTGGAAGAGAAAATGTTCTTTCATAATAATAATAATAATAAAATAAGAAATTGAATCTTCGAAGTCAACAATGTTAAGGAAAAATATTTGCACATTTTATATCTTGGCTTATTAAAATCATTTAAAAACTGCTATTTTTAGTTAGTTAACAGTAATGTTATTAACTCTCCTACGCAGATACTATTTGAACTAAATACTTAATACAGGAATTGTTTTGTAAAGCACTATTATAAAATTTACTAGCGCAGGCTGTGAAAGCTTGTGCTACATAAAAGTAGCGTTACATAAAAGTTACACTTTTTGTTGCTTTTTGTGCTTTTTCTTTTATTCTGTAAAATACGTTTGTAAAAGACAAAGAACATTTAGAATGTAATCCTCAGGAAATAAACATAATAGGTTACAATTTTGCTTTTTTTTTCTCTTTACTTATTCACTCCCAACAAGGCTGCAAAAAACCATTATTAAATTAGGAGTTATTAGGAAACAAAGAATTGAGTTAAAAAGCAAGGAAACCGTTGACTAAAGACTTGAAAGTTGAAGTTTATATAAGTCTGGAAAACATGAAGATTGGAGAGAGTTCCAAAGCATTGAAGTGCAAGGGAAAAAAATAGATATATAAAAGTGTTTACAAGCGTGAACGTGTCAAAGTGACAGTCTGTAAACGGATGCAACTTCACAAAATGGTGAGTCAAGCAAGAATGAGTTTTGGTTGATGGAACCAAAGATGATAAAGTTCTTAGAGCAGCGGAAATATTAGCAATATTGTGATAGTTGTTTGCATTAAATAAGTGAGTTATTTGGAGTTAAAATTTATAAGCCACTGCAAGATCTAAGCTGTTACAGAAGAGAGATCAGATTCAAGATTGGTTCCCTGTTCTAAGCGATTGAATTCAGAAGACTTTTTTTCAAGACAGGAATATAAAGTTGATTCTTCAGCATATAAAGCCAAGATGTAAGATTATCAGGAAGATCATTAGGAAACAATACCGGATCAAGCATAGAACCTTGTGGTACCCTAGAAATAACTTTAAGGCCTTTAAAGATGACTTTATACTGTGGTTAAAAAGAAATGATTTGTTAATCTCAAAAACTTTACCAGATACACCATATGAAGAACACTTATGGAGAAGACTAGCATGCCAAACTTTATCAAAAGACTTTGATATGCCAAGAGCATTAGCCCTTGCCTTACCACCTTCATCTAATGCACAACAGCAGTTACCAAGTCATATGTAAAATGATATTGATTGTCAAAGAGTTATTAGATTCAAGACAGGGTTTAAAAAAGTTATTAGATTCAAGACAGGGTTTTTAAAATTAGTTGATCAAAGACAAAAAAGACCTTGCTAATAATAAAAAGAAAACTGATCTGGCAAGTTGGAGGAGTCAAAGTGTTCTCCAGAGTTTTTAAAAATTGGAATCACAGATGACTTTTGTGAGCAAGCAGGAAATCAAAATTTAGCCAAGCATTTATTAAATAGAGAGGAAATTAAAGAAAGTTACTTTTTTGTAAAACTATGACAGGAATATTGTCTGGACCACAAGTTGTAGAAGAGTTTAATTGGTAAATGACTTTAGTAATGGAGTGGTTTTCTAACAATGGGTTAACCTGCTTAATTGTGATAACAGGAAGATTATGGCCATTAGATTAAAGAGTTGCATAAGAGAAAAAGTTATTTGCAAATACTTCTGCATATCCTTGGGAGAGTTAATAAAATCAGACCCATGAGTTAGAGATGGAATGTTAGACCCTTGTTATTGTTAAAGATTTTCCAAAAGTCTCTTGAACCAAACTTTTAAGATTAGATATGAGATTTAATAACGAGAATTCTGGAGCTTAGCACCAGAATGCACCTTTTTACTTTGATTTCTTGCAATAACAAAAAGGTGTTTGTACTTAAGAGAGTTGCTCTTGTGAAAAAGATGAAAAAAATGATAACCTTTAGTTATAGCAGCTGCACAAGAATGTGAAAACCATGGGGAATAAAGCTTGACTTGGAACTGACAAAAAGGAATAACAGCTTCCATACCTGCCTGGATCCAGGAGGTGACAGGAGGCACATTTATCGGTGGAGAGACTAAAAACTTCATCCCAAGGACTATCATGAATAAAATTATGAAAAGAATCCTAGTCAGCTTAAGATTAGTAGTAAGTAGCGTGATGCTAGAGCGAGTCTGAAAAAGAGGTACAAGATAAAAAACTTAAAGAGATCATTGTACTGTCAGAACAACCTAAAAAGAGAACAAGGAGAAAATAAAGACAAGCTAGGGTCAGAGACAAAATACAAATCTAGGAGTGAAGGTAAGTGATAAGGGTTGTCTGAAAACAAGTCACCAGGGTTGTCTAGAAAACAAGTCACAAGGTTAACTATCTGAGTAGGAGATTAAGAAATATAGAAGATATGAGCTTTAGTGCAATCAGGGTCATTGGTTTTAGAACCATTTAGTTTGATGAGAATAAGTGTCACCAGTAACAACAATTTTTACAGAGGGATAAATAGAAAGGGCTTGAAATTACATTTAAATGAGTGCAGCCTTGAGAAAAAGGAGAGTGATAAAGAACAAAAAGAAAGGCGAAAGAGTGAAGAGGTGCTAAGCGGAAGCATTTTAACAAATGGTTAAAGAATTCAATTGTAAATAAGCCATCAATGCTGATATCTGAAGAAAGGGCAGCCCAATTTAAATTAGCCTCACAAAGAGCAAGTGAGTCTGGTCAATTTTGCAAGATGTAAGATCAATAAGTTACTTCAAAAACCACGAATATTGAAACAGTTAGGTAGTGGTGATGGTTTTTTATGTTTAAAGTTTTTGGTTTCTTTAGTCATGGTTTGAGTTAAAGAAAATTTGGTTCATTCTTTGATAGAACATGACATCTTAAGCAATCAGCTATGCAGTTGCACAGCCACTATCAAGGAGGCGCATACAAAAATCTATGACAAATCTAAGCAATTATTTCTTGTCACATTTCACACTTCAATTCAACACTTACACTTAAGGATTAAACAGATTCTACTCAACAACACTTAAGGGGTAAACAGATTCTACCTGTTGACCCGCCTCGTACCCCTTCTTCATATATTTGGCTGGCTCAGATGTAATTTTAATACATTGTTTCTAGTTTAGAATGTTGAATGCTGGATCTTCTTGACTTGATGCATGGGTTTTACTTGTGTCTCTGTTTTTATGACTAAGCAACTCATTCTATTATCTCCTAATGAGGGTATAGCTCTAAAACTCAGTTTTATGGTTCTGAGGCCACCTGGTAGTAAGGTTTCTCAAACTTTGTGGTAGCTCTCAGTGAAACTGATTCCATCAAGAGCTTAAAAATATCAAAGTATTAACAGTGCTATGTTGCGCATAGATGGTGTCCCTGTTTGTACTTTTGGTGTGCATTGTCAAGGCCACATTTGGAGCCTTTTGTTATGGCTCAGGGTTTATTAATAGTAATGAGGCAATTCCTTGGGCTATTAAACAGTGTACTAAGTACTATCCATGCTTTGAGTTAAGTTCTTTAACAAATTTAAAAATGAATAAAGTAACAAAAACTATAAAATACAAAAAACCAGTCATCACCAAATTTGCTAAACCTATCATTCACTAATATTTTTGGTCTTCCAAGTAACTTTTGTTCTGTTGAGTCTTATCTCTTGCAAGGTTTACCAGACCTACTTGCTCTTTGTGAGACTAATTTGAGTTCAGCTGTCTCATCTTGTGATCTTAGTGTTGATGGTTATCTTCCTTGAATTCGTAAAGATTCTAATAGTCACCTGCTTGACCTGGGCATTTATATTCATAAGAATACACCCATTTTGTCGGGAAACTAGGTTTGAATCCACCAACTATTCTTTTATGTGCTTTCGTTTAGCACTTTATCGTGACTCTTTCTGTAATTTTCTTCATGACGACCTTGGGTAGAAATCTTTCGTCTTCCTGCTGACAAATGTGCTTATTACATAACTTAGTGGATTCAGGCTGGCAAGGAATCTTTTGTTCCCTCTCTTTTATTCTCCATGGTTAACCACACATTGCGCTGCTGCAATTGCCAATTCATCAATATGAATTTCGATTTTCTCGTTTTACAGCTGGTTTGCTAATAGTTATAACTGATAGATTTTATTGTACATTAGATAAAGGTGGAGAGGTTAAGCCCATCGCTCTTGACATTTCTAAAGCTTTTGGTAAAGTTTGGCATGCTGGTCTTCTCTATAAGCTTTCTTCTTACGATGTATCTGGTAACATCTTTAAGATTATTGAATCCTTCCTTTCCAATTGTAGTATAAAAGTTGTTCTTGATGGACAGTACTCTTCTTCATTTTTTTTAACTTCAGAGGCTCCTCAAGGTTTAATCCTTGGCCCTAAACTCTTTTTAATTTACATTAACGATCTTCCAGATATTCTCACATCTAAGGTGGCATTGTTTACTGATGATACTACCATTTATTCTTGTCACAATAAGTAGCCAACACTCTCTGATTGCTTGAAGGGGGTGTCTGAGCTTGAAGAGGATCTCACTTATACTTCAGTATGGGGCTCACAGTGGCTGGTGAACTTTAATTCAGATAAAACTCAATTTTTTTTAATCATTGTTGCAATAATTTAGGTCTTCCTATATTTTTGAAAGGTAATATACTCGATGAGTCATCTACTCTTCCTCTTATAGGATTATCTCTTACTTCAGATCTTTCTTGGGATCTGCTAAGGTTGCATCTCTTTATCGAGCTGGACACTTTTTTACTCGGGATTCTATTCTCTGTCTGTAAATCTCAAATCCGGCCTTATTTGGAATACTGTTGCCATATCTGTGGTGGATCTTCTAATGATGTCCTTTCTCTTTAAGCCAAGGTCCACAAAGGCATTGTAAGCATAGTTTGACATGCTCTTGCAGCCAACTTCCAACCATTATCACATCGTCATAATGTTGTTTCTCTTTCTCTTTTCTACAAATACTAATATGGGCACTGTTCTAAAGAGCTAGCATCTCTTGTGCCATCTATTAAAATTCCTTCTTGTGTTACTCGTCATTCAATTAAGTCTCATCTTTTTTCTGTGACTGTTCCTAAATGCTCCAAAAATTAATTGCTCTAAAAACTCTTCTAGTTTTTTTCCACGAACATCAGTTCTTTGGAATTCGCTTCCTTCACCTTGCTTTCCTGATTTATATAATTTGCAATCTTTTAAGTTGTCTGTCAATCGTTTTCTTGGTCTACAATCTTCATCTTTTCTCTTCCAGTATCTTCCAACTCTAATAGTGGTTGCTTGTAGCCTTGTTGGAAGCAAAGATGTTTAAAAACAAAACTTTTTACAGTTTTCAAATACTTGTAAAAGTTTTGCAAATATGTTTCACAAGTTACTTTGTTTTTAAAAACTGCAATTTCATTGATAATTGTTTTTATATTTGTTTTAGTTTCTTTTGAAATGTTAAATTATTTTACTCTTCTTATCATTCAAAGTTGCTAATTACATTATTGCTTATAGCAATACATTATATTATTGCTTATAGCAATACATTATATTATTGCTTATAGCAATACATTACATTATTGCTTATAGCAATACATTACATTATTGCTTATAGCAATACATTACATTATTGCTTATAGCAATGCATTACATTATTGCTTATAGCAATACATTACATTATTGCTTATAGCAATACATTACATTATTGCTTATAGCAAATTCTTTTTAATCACAAGTTTGAAGAACAGAATTGTATTAGATGAAATACTGGCGGAAAGAAGAGATTCGTTTGCTTGCTAATTGATCCACTCATTTAGTCAAACTAGGGCTTATCTGCCATAGTTTGACTAAATGAGGCAAAAAAATGCTAGATTTTAATTCTTTTATTGATGATAGCTCTTGTGCAGATGGTCTATTAAGCAAGAAAATGTTCTTTTTTGCTAATTCATTCATCACAGCAACACACCTTTTGGTTAAAGAACTAAATCTGTGTCACCAAGGTTATTATAAGCAACAATATTTTATGAAACATTTGGGCATAATGCTTTTATGGTTTATTTTACTAACCTGAAAGGTGCCACAACAGATAAAATTGTGTTGTTACATTCTTTGTTATCTCAATTTTGGACTCAAATTTAATCAGCAACTTGTAAATGCAATTTCTCAGCTTTATTGAATGATCTAGCATTGTGTGCAAACACAATGTTTACATTTGAATACCTGCAATTTTCAGCTTACATCCAGTTATCAGATGTCAAACTAAATTGCATTCCTTGTGATTGTAATCAAGTAAACTTAGATATGACCATCTCTCTGATGGTGTTTGACATCAACTAAACTGAGAAAATTGCTAGAACCCACAAGGTTCTAGCAATTACTTGGAATATCAGACCGTAATATAAAAAATATGCTCGGTGCAGTCTGTCAAGCGCAGTAATTCAAGAAGAAATTGCATGCAATAAGCAGTCATTTTAAAAAATTACATGCAATAAGTTGTCATTTTAAATTTAGAAGAAATCAGTGATTAGAGGATTAACAGATGAAAAGAAAGTTGATTAACAGATGAAAAGAAAGATGATGGCAATGCTGGGGGAATTTTGCACCTTTACAAGTTGATTTTATAGTTTATTTTTAAATGTGTATTTTAGAAGTCCACTGGTATTGCGATCATGCAATTTTATTTTTCATATTTTTTGCACTTTTCAAGTTGACTTGAAATGCAGAATAAAAATTGGGTTTTAGTTTTATCTAATTAGATCTAATAATTGGTTCTTAATTCCAAATGCATAGTTTTTTTAATTAAATGTTACTACAGTTATATGGTAACCATAGCAACTATGTGGTGAAGAGGCTCGTGGTTTTTTAAACACAAGTTAAATAATAAAAATCGGTAAAAATTAAATTTAGATGATATAAATTTCATAAAATTTTAGTTTGGATTAAATCAGTCATGCAAAACCATTAAAAGTTTTATATTCGTCAAATGAAAAATTTATATTCTTATAAAAAAGCAATGCTTTTAAATATTTTTTTTAAAACAATTTGAAATTTTTAAAGTATTTTCTTAATATTGAAATATTGGATTGAGCCAACACAATACAAGTGTTTAGCTGCCAAAAAAAGTCAGGTAATCAGATATTCCAGTATTGGTTTTACTATTATTAGATGTACTTGTGGCAGCTCTTTTTATATGGATATATAAGCAACTGCATTAATTGTTACTGCTGGCATTATTTAAAGATAACCGCGAAATAAGATCTCCGAAACATTACCTTCATCAGGTGTTTAGTTTAGTGTAGAGGCAATTTTAATGCTAGTAACTTGTTCTATGAACCCCTGTTTAGTATCTATTAACTATTTGGCTGCTTTATATCTATTAAACTATTTTGCTGCTCAGACAAATCATAATTTTATGCCAATCTTTGGTTGTCCATGTTTTGTACCATTTACAAGATTCAAGGCTTTGATGTTGGCTTATATGGCTTCAATCTAAAATTAACATCAAGGTGGCGGCAAATGGTTTGCATGCTAGGAGAGACACTAATAAGCTATAGCGCTACTAAGGAAGATGAAGACATGGTAACTAATTGTAATGCGGTAGTGATGTAGTGGTAGCTCGCCTCATAAGCGAGAAGTTCAGAGTTCGATCCCGACCACGTCCTTGGTAGTACTGCGCTCAACTTGTTTCTCCACGCAGCAGCTTTGTTTTTCAAGGTTTGTGTTTCAGAGTTATAGAGTTGAGAGAGGGTTACCACAACTAAAGTAGCCTCTGCAACTGTAGTGGCCTTCACAGCTTTGGGGAGGTGAATTAAAATTAAAAAAAACACTAAACCATTAGCTGCTGCTTCATTCCTGTTACTGGTGACTCTTCTGCACACTGAATGTGTGCTGTATGTACATACACATTCATATCTATGATGTACAAACATATTCATATCTATGATGTACACACACATGTGGTTGTGGTGTAGTGGTAGAGCGCTCGCTTCATAAGCGAGTGGTTCCGAGTTTGATCCCCACCACGTCCCTGGTAGTACCGCGCTCAACTTGTTTTATCGCGCAACGGCATTGTTTGTCAAGGTTCGTTTTTCGGAGTTAACGAGTTGAAAGAGGGTTATAACTACAAATAATTAGCCTCCTCGTCTGTAGTGGCCTTCTCGGCCTTGAGGAGGTGAATTAACAAAAAAAAAAAACATTCATATCTATGATGTACACACACATTCATGCTTTTGAAGTAGTGAGCAAAACAAACACAAAAATCATTAGTTTTTATGATAAATGATATTGAATTTTGTGTATGAAATGAAATAGTAGGTTAGGGATATCTTAATGAAAATAATGTTGATTTGAGGGTATCGTAATGGAGATAATAATAACTTAAGAATACCTTAATGAAGATATAATAGTAATTTGAAGGTATCTTAGTAAAGATACTATTTGAGGATATCTTGTTGAAGATAGTAGTGATTTGATAATATATTAATAGAGATAATAGTTTGAGGATATTGTAATAGAGATGATTTGAGGATATCTTAATTAACATAGTGATTTGAGGATATCTTAATAAAGATAATGATTTGAGGATATCGTAATGAAAATAATGATTTGAGGATATTTGGATACAGATAACAGAAATTAGAATTTTGTTTTAAAGTGATACATCTATTACTTTAGGAAAGTAGACATTAAAGGGAATTTTATCGGCAGCTAGTTTTTTTTTTAAACCATATTAATACAAGATACATATATTAAATTATTTTCAATTTGTTTTTATACAAGCTACTTTTTATATGTAAACATAAATTTCAATTATCGAACAAGTCTTAAAAGAGAGCCCTGCCCCATTCTACCTTATTATGTCATGTGTTTTATTTCAACTCTATACAAAGAATTTATAGTTAGTTCAGCGAAGTTGTTATAGTAACACGGAGGTGAACCGATACTCTTACTCCCCTACAGATTTTTTAACTTGCATGTAAATGTAATGTTTTATTCTTTTTTACTTTATATTGACAAGTTTGCAATATGATGTTGTTTTTAATTTTATTTTGTGTGAATTTAGATAAACTAAAAAAAAACTGAAAAAGTAGATGAAACAAATTCATACGTCTTAAGTTATAATAAAATTTTTATCAAAAATGTAAAAATGTGTCAACAAATATTTAAATGATTTATTTGTATTAAATAAGTCAGCAACACCGCAAAATGATGCAATGCATTATTGCATAATGAAGGATTACTGGTAGAAATAAATATTTTATGAATGTAAAAATCAAAATTTCTAAAATTTCTCGTATTTATAGATTGCTCACTTGTTGAAGCCATTGAAGCCGCAACATTACATCCAGCGCAATTACTTGGAATATCAGACCGTAAAGGAACATTAGATTTTGATACCGATGCTGACTTTATTTTTCTTGATGATCAATTAAACGTTCACGCTACATTTATTGCCGGCGATTTAGTTTGGAATAGCGAACAAATGTCTCATTTGTCCAAAATTTATAACTAATATAATAATGCATATAAAAAGGGTGTAGGGAAGGGGGTGGGGGGCTAACTAGGTCTTAGGTAGTAGTGATCGACCGAAACCGAAATAAACCGAAATTTAGGGTAAACTAGTTCAATACCAAAACCGAAACCGACATTTCGTCAAACATTTTACTGAAACTAAAACTAAAACGGAAATTTCGGCTTAAAAACAATAATTTAATTAGAAAATGTTTAATTAGATATTTTTTTTTTACAATTGTAGTTTTTTTTTTTTTTATGAATTCAATCCATTTTTATAATGATAATAATAAATTAATAGTCATAAATAAAAATAAAATAACTCAGAAAAGTTTATAAAAATAACAAAAAAATTACATCAACGAATTTTTATCTTTAACTATTTAAACCAGATTTGTTTTCTTTAAACGTTATTAGTGCAAGATTCAAAATGTTATGCGCACTAAAACGGTTTGTTTATTTGCGGTTTTGATATTTTTAAGAAGCATCTGGATACGAACGTGATATTTACTAACCAAAAGGTTAAATAATTTAGGAACAATCGGCCTAATATTTAGTAACAATGGGCCTAAATGTTTCGATTAGAAATGACAATATACATTTTGTTAAAACTGTCAAAAAAACTATTTTTCTAAATTTAAATAAAAATTTAAAATCACTAAAAATTTTCGGTTTTCGGTATGTTTTTCAACCGAAATTTTGCTTCTTTCGAAATTTGTAAAAAGTATCAAATCCTAAATTTCGGTATTGCTTTAAATTGAAATTTTGTCCGAAACAGAATTTTGGTCCAATCACTAGTCCTAGGATCTAGCAAAGATTCTAGGAGAAAGAAGAAAAGGAGAAAGAAGAAGGTTATGTAAATTTTTCAAATTTTCCTAAAAAGCGCTTTTGTTTTTAATTTTAAAAAATTGTAAGCCCCTTGATTTTAAATTTTTAATATACATTTTGGTATGTTTTAGGTATAGTTTAATAATTTTTTACTTTTGTAAAATATGAGGTTTGTTGAAAACTTGCACCTAAAATAAAATTAAAATAAATGAAATCTAAAAACAAGAATATTGTGTACGTTTTTATTTTATACTCATTTTGTTATTTAATACTTAGCAATTTTTTTTTTTTTTTTTAGTTTTTAATTTTTTTTTATATGCAGAAATATGATTTTTTCTTTAATTAAATTTTACAGCTGAATATGTAAAAAATTAAAAAAAAAAAACTTGCTATCTTTTTTAAAAGATATTTACGCTTCTCGACTTTTCTATCTTCTCAATGATTTAAAGAGTTCGATAATATTGTCACTAAAAACGCGTTTTTAGTGACAATATTCTGTGGATACATCTTGTTAGCATCAATGATAAAAACGCCTTAATAGAGCATCGACGTTGAAAAGCTTTTTCAAGTTTCTAACTAATTTCACTTGTTTATTTGAAAATTTCGGTAAAAATACAAAACTAATGTGGTTAAAGTTTTTTAACTACAGAAAATAATAGATTTTACATAATAAAATAATAGATTTTACAAAATAATTTTTTTTCAAAATTTTGTAAAAGAAGGTTTCTTTTACAAAATTTTGAAAATTTTAATAATTATCCTTTTTCATTTTTTATAAATTTTATGGGATAATTTAGTTTCTGGAGAAACTAAATTCATCCCATAAAATTTGAAAATACCTAAGTTTGTTATGAAAACTTTTTATTTATGTAAAACATTTATTAAAACAACTACCTTTTTAATCCTCAAAAAAACTTTATAAAGTAATAAATAAAAGATAATTATCGCTCTTAAATTAGGATCAGGTAATGTGATCATTTAATTAGAATAAGTTAATGTGATCATCCAATTATGATCAGTCAATGTGATCATTTAATTAGTATCAGTTAATGTAGGATTTGTGAGAGGAAATTATAGTTTTCAGAAGACACATAATGTGCAAGCGTTAAAGTTATCAGGATTGATCACACTAGTCATACCACGCAAGCTTTGGTAGCTAGCTACCTTATATTAATTGAAGTTGTTTTATTTCAATAAGCCTCTATTTTTTAGTTATATATAACTAAAAAACAGAGTTTTTTATTTATAGTTATATATAACTAAAATTTTTTAATAGTTAATTATAACTAAAAAACAGAGGCTTATTGAAATAAAACAACTTCAATTAATATTAGGTAGCTAGCTACCAAAGCTTGCTTGCTTGTTAGTTATGAATATTATCGTATATATACGATAATATTCATAACTAACACCATGACGATTAAAACAAAGTTTTCTGTGATTTTATCAAAATTTTGTGATTCATTAACTGCATTAAGGCAGTTTGTAAATCACAATAGAAAGTGTAATAAAAATTTTAATTAGTTTTTTATGTTCTTAATCAGTGATTTCACAATTCTAGTCTTGGAGATATTTTGGATTTGTCAGTACAACTTCTCGGCTTTATAATTGACAATGTCAATAGCAACGTAATAATTAACTGCTACAATCAGTTTAGAATTCCTTCATAGAAAATATTTAAAGACTCTCTGTAAGACAGTATTTTTGCTTAAAACTAAAATAAAACCTATACTGAAATTCAAGTGAAACAGGCAATTTCAGACTAGTATCAATACTTTCAACATTTCATAAGATACTTGGAAAATTAAGCACAATAGATTTTTACTATTTTATTCCGTATCTTTTGAATAAAATAGTTATACAAAATATCGTGTTTTTTTTATGTTTTTTTATGTTTTAGCAAGCTACAATATGTAGCTAAAAACATATTGTTATAAAATCTCTAAAACACGCGGTGTGTATATACTTATATACTGTGTACTCCAAATCTAAAGTATTAAAGATAAAAATATTATGAGAAATTTTCTTAATGATATTTAATAAAAATGATTTTTCAAAATTAAATTGAAAAAACATAATTTTTATCTACAAATGAAGGTTTATTAATTTAATCGTGTTTCCTAAGAAGTAATTTTAGTTTTAGAAGTCAGTGTAGCTATAGTCACATAACTATAGAAATGTCGTTATAATATAACGACAATTCTATATTTGCTATGTGACTATAGCTATATTATAGTAACTAGCTTATATTACTCTATATTACTAATTACTCTATATTACTAATTGCTCTATGTTACCAATTACTCTATATTACTAATAACTCTATATTACTATTTACTCTATATTACTAATTACTCTATATTACTAATTACTCTATATTACTAATTATTCTATATTACTAATTACTCTATATTACTAATTACTCTATATTACTAATTACTCTATATTACTAATTACTTTATATTACTAATTACTCTATATTACTGATTACTCTATATTACTAATTACTCTATATTACTAATTACTCTATATTATAGTAACTAGCAAAAAAGCTACTATATATCTATATATCTAGTGAATAACTGTTCATTTCATTAGTTTTTATATAAATATTGTTTCTTGTTTTTTTTTTTTTTTCTTTTTACAGTTTTTGTAATGTTAAAAAAGTTTTGGAATCTTCGTCAGACTATCATAATTTTTGGATGTAAATTTCATCGTTTTTTACAGTTGACACACTTTAGTTTTTAAGTTTTATTTTCTTATTGTATATTTGTACATTTTGGTATTCAATTATACTTTGTGGGTCAACATTTTTGATATTTTTGCGTGGTTAAACATTTTTGATATTTTCGTGTAAATAGACTCTTTTAATAGCGTTATTGTATTTTTTTCCATTTTTAATTTTTTTTTTTTAAATATTTTAAAAGTGTCTGAACAAGCTAAACTAAATGCTCAGTTCAGCCTATGCAGTATTTCTTTCAACCACTTTTAGTTCATTATTGTTATTATAATTTAACTTATCAATTGATAAATACTACTTTGTGAAGAGTTCTTTTTGCTTGTCCTTCGTTTTTCAACTTTAAAAAATATACAAACAGGTCAGTTATGAAGACAGAAAAGCGGGTTAGTCAAAAGCTTATATACGTATACACATATATACATATCTACACATACATAAATACAAAAATACAAATACACTTTTAAGAATATGTACACAAAAATACATGGAGGCGGTATTAAGTATAAAAATGTGTTCAACTGACTAAGTAATTTTATCAAGTTTTCTCTTAAATTAGTTATAATTCCATTCTTGTGAAAGGTCAAAATATTTGTGAAAAGTTAAAATATTCCATAGGAAGGCTCTTTGAAATAAAAAAGGAGATTTACCAAAATTAGTATGCAAAAGTTGAAGTTAAATAAAATTTTCATTTCGTAGATACTTTAATTCATTTTCATAACTTTTTTCGTAGATATTTTATTTACATTTCGTAGTTACTTTCTTCTTTTAATGTGTGTAAATTATAATGGGGAGAGTGGGAACTGTTGATTTTATATTTATACATAAAAAGTTATAAACGTTAAGTTGATATCTCAGAAGTCAAAGGTCGGTTGTCACATTTTAAAATTGTTCAGGAGAGAGGAGACAGTAAAGTAATTAGTCTTTATTGGTTTATTCTTGATGTTTAAATTTATGTAACTTTTATTGTGTTTTATTTAATTTATCTTAAGGCATATGAAATATGGTTAAATTATTTAAATTTTGTCTTAAGGCATATGAAAAAATGGTTAAATTAATAATTTTACATCGAATTAGACTACACTTATTTAAAAAAACTCCTCAAATTGTATAATAATTGTATAGTTCTAGCAATTTTGTTATTTAAATTAAAACAAGATTTTTCTGTGTGAGATTTTTATC
Source organism: Hydra vulgaris (assembly GCF_022113875.1). NCBI lineage: Eukaryota > Metazoa > Cnidaria > Hydrozoa > Anthoathecata > Hydridae > Hydra > Hydra vulgaris. The sequence continues at coordinate 4,430,542 of NC_061157.1, read as the reverse complement.
AATACAGGTGCCTAAAATTTTTTTAATTTTAAGGTACTTTTATCGATGTTCGTTTTATTTCAATATTATCAATAAAAATAAAAGGCATAATGTTTGGAATAAGTTTAAAGCTGGGTAGAAAAAAAATTATTTTTTCAATAACTATTGACAATTTTTTTGTTTTAAGTTTTCAACAAGTTTAGAACTCATACTGTAAGGTAATTTTATAAGGTTATTGCTAAATAAGAAAAAAGCTAGTGTCACCGGCAAACATAAATCTCGTTAAGTTTGAGTATTGTCATTATGTTTCTAGTATTCACCCTTGTGGTACTCCGCAAGCTAAAATCTATGATATGTAGCCATTAACTAGCTTTAGATTTGTTGTTGTTTTGTAGTTAGCTATATACCTACAATCTGTAACCACCGGTATTTCGAAATGGTATCCCCAGATACAAAACTACAAAATGCACCCATCGAATAGGTACCAATTTGCCGTTATGCTGTAGATAGCTACAATCTTATGCTGTAGATAGCTACAATGTTATGCCGTAGATAGCTACAATGTTTTTTTATTCAAGTTAAGTTGCAGTCTCTTGTTCGTTTTAAGAGTGATCAATATAATGTAAATTGTTTACAAAATAGATCATTATTAATATATATTGTGTTAGGTTATTTGAAAAAATACAACTTTGTATTTACATATATATATATATATATATATGTAATAGTATATATATATATATATATATATATATATATATATATATATATATATATATATATATATATATATATATATATATATATATATATATATATATATATATATATATATATATATATATATATATATATATATATATATATATATATATATCTGTCGGTTCATCTTTTAGCAGAACCATCAGGAAAAAAGTCTAACTAACAAAAATTTTAACTTATTTACTTCAAATTACGCTGTGCAATTTTGGACTGTTTTTGATCTCCTCCTCGCCACTATGTCACAACATCAGATTACGATTTTGTGACAAAATCTTGCTATTAAAGAATTAAGATAATTATAAGTCTTTAGTGACAAGACCCGTAGGAATTGTCCAATAACCACTAGCCCTTCCCCACTCCTAGAGAATGATGTAATTTATGATGTAATTTATGGAGGACCCCTTCTAAAACAAAAACTTCACAGAGAGTTATAAATTGATATAGCATGTAATTATTTATTGTTTTAAAAATTCGAATTTTTCTAAAAACAGAAGTTACATTATTTAACTGAAGTATTTTATGCTAGGTTTGGTGTCACCCAGTGCGGTAAATTTTAGGTGTCATCTTTTTAGACTTTTACTAACACAGGTTTCGAATTTCTAAAAATAAAAAATAAAATAAAAGAAGTACTTTAGAAAAAATGTTGGGCCATACAAAGTACTATCTTTTGATCTTAATTAAAAGACAACTGATTTTTGTGTGAATCGAAGAAATAGCAGAGTTATTATTAAATGGAAAAATCAAAACCTTAAAACTATTGGTTAGACCAAACAAAAAAAAAATTACACGAGCATGAGCAGTTCTAAAGAGGTTGAAAGACAAATGGGAATGTATGGATCTTTAGAAAAATTTCCAAGCTGCCTCTTCAAGAGTAGAATCTTTGGTCACAACATTTTTTTCCGACATCTTGGAACTTGTTCATAAACATTTGGAATGTTAAAACCCACGAGATAACTACAAGAAGTTCTTTTAGCTTTCAATTATATTTCTTGGCGATGTTCCTTCTCTAGGAGTGCAATTTCTAATGCCTGGGGCTATGCACGGGCGTGATGGAAATCAAAAGTTATTTATGCGATCAAAATATGGTTGTTCCGCCGCCAGCCTAACATGAAGGCATCAGAAAAACGCGGTTTCCGAGATCTGGCTACATTTTCTGAGATTATTCACCTCAGAGCCTCGACAACTACACCATTAGCAGTTGAGACACCTCTGAATGACTTCAGACTCATGAATCTAATTCTGCGTTATCCACGTTCGGCTATTTTTGCTGCTTGGCCTTCACCTATAATACTTGTCAGAGGAATTAGTTAGATTAGCCCTGTTTAATACTAGAATACAACATAATTCCAAGAGACCAATATTTGCTGCCATTGAAGAAGTAGGTCCAGATTGTCCATCAAAAAGACCAACGATAAAATTTGATGCGTTTCTTGGCGAGCGAAGTCAAGAACAGTTCTGCAACTCTAAGAAACTCTTCCAATGTCTGAAACTTCCTAAGTTCTTACTTTCTATATATCCTTCTCAGTGCGAAGAAGACAAAGAAGACAAACCCTACAAACCGAGCATTATATGTAGCAAAAAGTCTAGCCGTCGTCAACAATAGGGCTGAGCGAGGTGTGGCCTTTATGCAGAATTTTATTAAAAAATTAACAAAAGATCAACTTCAGTTTCTGCTTCCAATTGTCAGTGAACATTCCCAATTGCACCAAAAGAAATCTTGTAACCAACAGAATTAAGTAAAATTTCCCTCTGAAACAATCATATCAATGTTTTGGACTGCGAGTGTTTAAGTTTAAATTTTGATAATTGTAGTTTTTATTTTCATTTTTATTTTTTTTAATCTGAAAAACTGTTTTCAAGTCGTCAAAAACTGAAAAGTAACAAATAAAACTGAAATTGTCTTACGGGTAGAAACTTTAAGGCTTGAGGGCTACTTCTAAATATCATTCAATTCCAATGATTTTTTGCATAAATTATTTTTTTCACAATTGACACAGACTATATATATATATATATATATATATATATATATATATATATATATATATATATATATATATATATATATATATACAGTGGGGTACCTACGAGGGGGGGGGGACGGGGGCTCACCGCCCCGGGTGTCATCCACTTTTGGGTGACACCCAATTTATTAATATCTTATATTTTCTTTTGGTTTATAATTAAACAGTCTTACATAAAAAAATAAGTGAGTATTTATTTACACGACCTACGAAATGCTGAATGCTGAAAGATATAGTTATCATTATTTAGAAAATATAATCGCTTAGCTTTCTTCTTATAATATAAACAAAATGAAATAAAGACTTAATGTCGTCTAAAAAAATTCTTCATAATCAAAACAAACTCAAATTTTGTTTGGGTTTGGATAACTTTGTGTGGGTGCGATTTTAATCGTTTTTCACTTTATCAGCTTTCTTAGTCTTATTCGTATATTTTTTCAATGTTTGTACTGGGTCACATTGCAGAATATCAAAACCATCTAATTCGAACATTCAATAATAAAACATTCGAATATCAATAATAAAACATTCGAAAACATCAACTATAAAACATTCGAAAACATATTCTTTGTTTATGATAACAATTTTAAAAATTTGCCATATGACATATTACTGAAAATTTTATAAAATTTGTGCATAAATTATAGTGACTTTGTAATAGATACATTTGAAACAACATCGTATATTATTAATTGTTTTAAATTTATACTGTTTTTGTTGTCGATAATTTTTTTTTTTTTTTTTTTTTTTTATTTGCATTCACTCCCAACAAGGCTGCAAGCAACCACTATTAAGTTGGGAGTTACTAGGAAAAAAAAGAACAGAGTTATAGAGCAAGGAAACGGTTGACAGAAGACTTGAAAAGTTGAAGGTTGTAGGAGTCAGGAAAACATGAAGATGGGAGAGAGTTCCAAAGGATTGAAGTGCGGGGAAAAAAACTAGATGAATAAAAGTTTTTAGAGCATGCTGGGACAGATACAGTAAACGAATGAGACTTAGCTGAATGACGAGTAAAACGAGAATGAATTTTAGTTGATGGAACTAGAGATGATAACTCCTTTGAGTAGTGACCATGATAGTATTTGTAGAAAAGAGAAAGAGATGCAACTTTACGACGATTGGAAAGAGGTTCAAGCTTAGCAGATAGTCCAGGTCCAACAACATTTACAATGCGTTTTTGGACCTTGTCAAGAAGAGAGAGTGAATCGTTAGAAGAACCAGCCCAAATATGACAACAGTATTCCATACAGGGACGAATAAGAGATTTGTAGAGGTAGAGAATGGAATCAGAAGTAAGAAAATGGCGAGCACGATAAAGAGAAGCAACCTTAGCAGAAGCTAATTTAGCAATCGATTGTATATATGGTTTCCATGAAAGGTCAGTAGTAAGGGATAATCCAAGAAGACGTAAAGAGGACGACTCAGTAAGAGGATTGCCATTAATTAATATAGGAATGTTGACCATACTACGGTAGTTGTTTGCAGTAAGCAATTGGGTTTTTTTAGAGTTGAAATTCACAAGCCACTGTGAACCCCAATCTATTACTGAAGTGAGATCAGATTCAAGATCAGCTGCTTGTTCTAGGCGATCGAAAAGAGAAGACTTTTTGTCAAGACAGGAGTATAAAGTTGAGTCATCAGCAAAAAGAGCTACTTTAGATGAAAGGTTGTCAGGAAGATCGTTTATGTAGATAAGAAACAAAACAGGGCTCAGGATGGAACCTTGGGGAACCCCAGAAGTTACTGGAAATAAAGAAGAGTGTTGGCCTTCAAGGATGACTTTAATAAACCGATCAGAAAGAAATGATTTGATAATCTCAAAAACTTTCCCAGAAACACCATATGAAGCAAACTTATGGAGAAGACCAGCATGCCAAACTTTGTCGAAAGCTTTAGATATGTCGAGAGCAATAGCCCTAGCCTCACCGCCTCCATCTAATGCACGATAAAATCTTTCAGTTACAGCAGTTAGCAAGTCGGCCGTAGAGCGAGAGGATCGAAAACCGTATTGATTGTCTGACAGCAGTTTATTTGACTCAAGATGAGATGTGAGGAATTTGTTGATCAAAGACTCAAAGACCTTGCTAATAACAGAAAGAAGACTGATCGGACGATAATTGGAGGGGTCAGAATTTTCTCCAGAGTTTTTGAATATTGGAACCACAGATGCCATTTTCCAACAAGCAGGAAAACAAGACTCAGTCAAACACTTGTTAAACAGTTTAGAGAGAATTGAAGAAAGTTCTGGAGATCAATTCTGCAAGACTGTGACAGGAATGTTGTTTGGACCACAAGCTGTAGACGAGTTTAATTGAGATATGACTTTAGCAACAGAAGCCGGAGTGATTTGAATGTCTAACAATGGGTCGACCTGTTTGACTGGAATGGAAGGAAGAGAATGTCCATAAGATTCAAGAGTGGAATTAGAAGAAAAGTTCTTTGCAAACAGTTCTGCCTTATCCCTGGAAGAGGTAACAAGATCAGTCCCATGAATGAGAGATGGAATGTTAGATCTACCCTTGTTAACAATGTTGTTGAAGATTTTCCAAAAGTCTTTAGAGCCTAACTTCTGCGAGATTTAGTGAACTGAGAATAATGGAGTTTAGCATCAGAAAGCACCTTTTTACATCGATTTCTTGCAATAATAAATAGCCGTTTGTTCTCAAGAGAGTTGTTCTTTTGAAAAAGATGAAAAAAATGATTACGATTGGATATAGCAGCCGCACAAGAAGGAGAAAACCATGGAGTAGAATGAGGCTTGACTTGAAACCGACGAGAAGGAATAAAAGCTTCCATTCCAGCCTGAATCCAGGAGGTTATGTAGAAGGCGCATTTGTCAGTTGAGAGAGAAAAAACATTAGCCCAAAGACCATCACGAAGAAAATCACGAAAGGAATCCCAGTCAGCTTTAGGGTAGTAGTAGGTGGTGCGATGATAAGGTGAGCCCAAAAAAGAAGTACGAGAAGAAAGATTTACAGAGATCATTGCGTGGTCAGAACCACCTAAGGGAGAAAAGGGAGAAACTGAACATAAGCTAGGGTCAGAGACAAGACATAAGTCAAGGAGTGAAGGTAAATGATTAGGGTTGTCAGGAAAACGAGTCACAAAGTTAACTATCTGAGTAAGAGATTGAGAAACGCAGAAGTTAAAGGCTTTAGTGCCAGCAGGATCAGTGGTGTTAAAGCCAAGCCATTCAGTGTGATGGGCATTAAAATCACCAAAAACAACAATATTGGCAGAGGGGTAAAGAGAGAGGGCATGGTCAATTTGATCAGAGATAACATCTAAAAGAGTGCAATCATGGGAAGAAGGAGAACGATAAAGAACAAAGAGAAAGGTGATAGAGTGAAGAGGTGCTAGGCGAAAGCACATAAAAGAATGGTCAAAGGATTCGAACCTGATTTCACGACAAATAGGAGAATTAATGCGTATGTAAACCCCTAAACCTAGCATGTGACTATTGGAGTCTTTACGAATCAAAGGATAGTCTCCATCAACACTGACATCTGAGAAAGGAATTGCAGAACTTAAATTTGTTTCACTGAGTGCAAGCAAGTCTGGTGAATTCTGGAGGTAAGACTCAACTGATGGAAAGTTGCTTCGTAGACCGCGAATATTTGTAAAAGATATATTAAAATATTTAGGTGGTGGGGATGGTTTTTTAGGTTTTAAATTTTTGGTTACTTTGGTCATGATTTGGGTTTAATGAGAACTTGACTCATTCATAGATAGAGCACAGCCTACTAATCAATGAGCTATGCAGTTGTCTCAGTCCTGTTAATTAACCCTAAGCCGTGACATAGGGCTCCTTATGTGGCCTTGACAATGCACACCAAAAGCATTAACAGGGACACCATCCATGCGCAACATGGCACTGTTAATACTCTGATATTTTGCAGCTGTTGATGGAATCAGCCTCTCTGAGAGCTACCACAGAGTTCGGGAAACCTTACTACCAGCCGGCCTCAGAACCATTAAACTGAGTTTTAGAGCTGTACCCTCATATGGAGATAACAGGAAGCCTAATAGATGAAGAAGGGGTTCGAGGCTGGTTAGCAGAATCTTTCTGTTTACCCCTAAAGTCTTTGCCTAGGAGGCCTTCTACAAGACAGTAGCAGGATGCAGTTAACATCTGCCCAAGATGAGTATTTTTATCGAGACACCATCTCTAGCCTTTACTCAACCAAGAGCCCCAAGGCAAGGGATGTTTAGCTGGATGCAGTTAACATCTGCCCAAGATGGGTATTTTTATCGAGACACCATCTCTAGCCTTTACTCAACCAAGAGCCCCAAGGCAGGGGATGTTTAGCTGGATGCAGTTAACATCTGCCCAAGATGAGTGTTTTTATCGAAACACCATCTCTAGCCTTTACTCAGCCAAGAGCCCCAAGGCAGGGGAATTTTTAGTCGGAGTTTATTTCTCCTAGCCTTTGCATAAGAAGAGCACACTCTGCAAGGCAGCAGGGCTTGTGGCAGGTGGTACTGGGTTACGTGATACCAGTAGCAAGATTGATCTCGATTATCCTGACCTGACCTGGAGTAGTTAAAAGGAGTTACTTCCCGCAACAGTACTTTGAGAAAACCAGGCATGACATTTCGGAAGTGCATTAGGAAAAACACTGCATCTAACAAAATACAGGAGTCTAAGGTGAGAGTACGTTTTGTAGTTGGAGTAAGTAGTTAGTTACTGAGCTCACGCTCCATTAGAGTATAAACAGAACACAAACAAACATAGACATAAATCAACTTACGGGTGAGTCAACACCGCGCCAGAGGTTCAGACAGAACACAAACATACATAAAAAACATAAAGTAACTTACGGGTGAGCGAACACCGCGCCAGAGGTTCAGACAGAACACAAACATACATAAAAAAACATAAAAAACATAAACATAAACATAAAGTAACTTACGGGTGAGCGAACACCGCGCCAGAGGTTCAGACAGAACACAGACATACATAAAGAACATAAAGTAACTTACGGGTGAGCGAACACCGCGCCAGAGGTTCAGACAGAACACAGACATACATAAAGAACATAAAGTAACTTACGGGTGAGCGAACACCGCGCCAGAGGTTCAGGCAGAACACAAACATACATATAACGTAGATTACAGGTGAGCTAATACAGTAACTAAGGCACCTCCAACTATATTTGGGAAAAAAAAAAAAAAAAATTATTTGCTAGTAATATTACCAATTTGAAATCAAAATTCGTCACTGGATTTCAAAAATGGTGGAAATTCAAAAGTATATGAGTATAAATCCAAAAGTATATGAGCATGAATTATCTGACAATCATTTGCGATTTTTGGGAAAATGGAAGATTCTGGAAACAAATTTAAAATCTAATAATACAATCGATGCCGAAATTATTTCTTTTACAGAAAATGAAAAGAAAAAATGGCGAACCATATTATATAGGCTCTTAGATGTAACTTTGTTTCTTGCTAAGCAAAATTTGCCATTTCGTGGACATCAGGAGGATGAATCGTCTTTGAATAAAGGTAATTTTTTAGAATTAGTGGATTTGCTTTTAACGTATGACCCTATATTAAAGGAGCATTTAATTAAGTTAAGGGAAAGTTATTCCAAGGTTTCGTATCTTTCTCCAAAAATTCAAAATGAATTTATCAGTTGTCTGGTAAGTCACGTAAAAGACAAACTTATTGAAGAAATAAAATCCGCGCGATATTTTGGCATGATGTTTGATAGCACTCCTGATATATCTCACGTGGATCAAATGTCTGAGGTGATCAGATATATTAAAATTGAAAATAAAAAGGTAGAAATAAAAGAGGCATTTTTAGAATTTTTTCCATTAAAAGGAAAAAAGGCTCTGGACTTAAGTACTGAAATACTTAAACAATTAGAATCTAATGGGTTAGATATAATGATGCGCCGCTCCCAGGGATATGATAATGCTGCTACAATGGCTGGAATCCACGGAGGTGTACAGAAAATTATATCTGATGAAAATAATAAGGCAATTTTTAATGGATGTATTGATCATTCCCTAAATTTATGTGGTCAGCATTCTTTTGCAGTAAATGGATCTTGCGTCACATTTTTCGGAACAATTGATGCAATTAATTCATTTTTTGCTGCTTCTACGCATAGGTGGGAAGAATTAATAAAGCATACCAATATATCAGTGAAAAGACTGTCGACCACGCGTTGGAGTGCACATTATAACGCCGTAAAACTCTTCAAGAGAATTTTGAAAAATTTTTAGAAGCAATTGAAGCTACCAATGAAACCAGTACCAATGAAAATTTAGATACAAGAGGAGCAGCTCAATCTCTTTTGCCGGCAGTGTGTCATATACATTTTTATGCTTTTTGTATTTTTGGCACGATATACTGGAAGAAGTAAATAATACTCAAATTTATCTACAGACAAAAGGTCTATCTCTTGATAAAGTTATAATAAAAATAGAAGCTCTTAGTCTTTTTTTAAACGAAGAAAGGCAAAATGTAGTTGACAAGGCACTAAATAAAGCACTTTGTGTATCAAAAGAACACGATATTCCAATTGAGAGAAGAATAAGATTGAGAAAAAAGATGGTGGGAGAATTGGTATGTGATACTAAACTCACAATAGAAGAAAAAAATAAAAGAACTATGTATGAATGTATTGCTCGTCTAAATGTTGAACTTTAAGCAAGATCAAAACCATTAAAAAATATTTTAGATATGTTTGAATGTGTCCAAGCTAAATTTTTAGTTTCTGAACATAATAATGAAGAAAACTTGACGTTATCTATTAAAAAATTAACTTCATTTTATGATGAAATATCCCATGATGAACTAATTTTGGAAATTCCACGACTCAAGCAACATCTTAAAGCAGCAGGAATTAATTTGGAAGTAGTTAAAAATTGGACAGCTTTAGATATTTTGACTTTCATCACAGAATGGGACTTCACAGAAACGCTTCCAATGCTTTCTCTTACCTTAAGATTATTCTTAACTATTTGCGTGTCCGTTGCATCATGGGAAAAGAGCTTTTCAAAATTAAAACTGGTAAAAAATTATTTACGATCAACTATGGGCCAATCAAGACTTTCTGATCTTGCAATATTATATATAGAGAGTGAGTTTGTCAAAAGCATTGACTTTGATAACATAATTGATAAATTTGCAAGTTTAAAAGTAAGAAAAGGAACATTTTAAAGGTTAAGTGTTATGAAAATTTAGGATAATAATTATATAATGATTAATTTAGTTTTGTGTTTGAAAAATTTAGTTTAGTGATAAAAATATTTAGTTTAGTGATTAAAAAATTAATTTAGTGATTAAAAAATTTAGTTTAATGATTGAAAAATTTAGTTTTGTTAATTAAAAATTAGTGTAGTGATTGCATAGTGAATATAGATAGTAAATAATTAAGTACATTAATATTTTGTTATACATGAACACATCAGTGGCATAGATTCATTTATAGGACAGATCTGCGTATTTAACAAAGGGTAAGTGAACGTTTAACTTATTTTTCACAGATAAGAAGTTAAAAAATCAGTAGGTTTGGTATTTTTTTATTATACTTTACTATCAAATCAAATCCAGGTACTACTGTTTTTTTAAGCATATAAAAGAATAAAGCTGATTTCTCTGTTATAGACGAGAATTATTTATAGAGAGTTATAGACACTAAATTATTATTGTCAAAAACAAGGTTTAAAATTACATGTGTCAACGTTTCTAAATACTGCTTTAATAATTTCGTATATAAAAATAATTACATATAATATATGGGTGACACCCTATTTGCCGCCCCGGGTGACACCATAACTAGGAACACCACTGGCTTGTAGTCTCATTAGGGTACTTTGGTTAGTAATAAGTATCCCTGATGCCGAATTCACGTCTTGAAGGTACATTCCTCTTCCTGGGCACAGCTGGTTTGTCTAAGTCCATCATTATAGCAGATTCAGTTAACGCAAAAATGGCACCTGAATCTGCTATAATGATGGAATTTGAAACGCGACTCAGGACATGAAAATCACAAAAAATTTTTTTAGGGTCTGAATGATGGATTCAGCCTTACTGAAGTTGAGTTTGTTTCCCTAAAGTTGAACGCTTGAATGTTCTAGGATGGTAAAAATGATTCAAAAAAATTCCAATTTTAAAAAGGCGTCAGAAACATGAAAAGAAGACAAAAAGCTTAACTTGAGATCAAACGATTATATGAAATTTTATTTAATCTAAAAAAGATCCCATCGTTTGTCAAATTTTCCAAGTTTTTATCTTAAAAACGATTTTTTTAGGTATGTTTATAGCAATGGATTATATCTTTCTTTGCTTTTGACGGAAAAAAATGGATTTCTTCCTCTGATTCTTTCTTCTGTTTTAAAATAAAAAATTGAAATAATATTTATTATAAAATTAGATAAAATTTCAAGAGGGGAAAACAAATTTTCAAGGGGGGCAAGGTTGACTCAAGAGGGGCAGCCTGCCCCCGTTTTACCTCATACTCTACGCCTATGGTTTTAATGCATAAAAATTGCTATATGTTTATATTCGTATAAAATCATATTACTAAGATTTGATTTGTTCGACAGTGCCACATTTGTGGCTAGTGTGCCTTTAGACATATGAATACTCTTTGCCCTATAATTCGTAATAGAAGTTAAAATAATACATATTTAAAGTAAAAGCTATTATCAGTTGTTTTTATTTATTTATTGGTTTAATAAAAAGCAAAAATTCTCTGTAAAAGTAGTAATTGAAACTAGTAGTCTGGCAACGTAAAGAAAAACAAGTTATGCAATATGAGTTTTCTCATATTGCATAACTTGTTTTTATTTATAAATATATTTATTTATAATTTTAATTATAAATAAATGAAAAAAATGTTATTGTAATTTTCAAAGAGAGTAAAAAATTAAGCGCTTCATTTTAGTTGACGATTAGGCAGCTGCCTAGATTTGCCTTATGGCAAATGCGCCTATTATTGTCCATAAGTATATTAAATAAATTACATTAATGAAAATTAGTAAACTTTAAAAAAAAAAAAGGAAAAGCAAACTGAAACAGTAGCATCTTGCTCTGAATATAAATATGTTTATAATGTCAAAGATAATAATTATGATAGTTTATTATTTTTCATTCATTTAAGACAACTATCACGTACATAGTTATATTGAAAATCAAACAGAGATCAGGAAATATAAATAATTTATTTCAATCATTCATTAAATTTGTCCGTTCGTCTCCAAAACTCCTGGAACGTTTAAAGTTGTTAAAAAAGCTAAAATATAGCTGGAGTAACGATTGCTTTAAAGGTTTTTGCTATTCGATTGCATAGCAGCAACATTCTATAGTGGAGTTTCAGTGGACCTATATAGGCATTTTGAGCTGTAGTTTTGCCAATAAATCGTTCAAACGTCTATATAGTACTGTTCAGAATGTCTATATAAGACCACTGCAATGTGAATATAGCACCACTGCAATGTGAATATACGACCACTGCAATGTGAATACAGCACCACTGCAACATGAATATAGGACCACTGCAATGTGAATATAGCACCACTGCAATGTGAATGTAGGACCACTGCAATGTGAATATAACACCACTGCAATGTGAATATAGGACCACTGCAATGTGAATATAGTACCACTGCAAATCAAACAAAAAATGCTATCAATTCAATTACACAACATAAAATTTATTGCATTAATTTTGACACTTGCTCTTACTTAAATTTAATTGGCTAAAATAAAATCTGACATCAGATGTTTATGGCAAGCTACAGATTTTTTTCAAAAAACAACTTTTTATTTTTAGAAGTTTTTGTAGTTGACTAAATTTAAAGGTATTTCTCAAAAGCAGATTTGAATTCATTTATAAATAAATTTAAATCTGCTTTTGAGGGTATAGTTTAAATGATTTAAATTCATTCAGTGTTTTTAAATTCATTCATCGCTTCATTCATCGCTTCATTCATCGCTTCATTCATCGCTTCATTCATCGCTTCATGTGCAAATTCATGATCCTTCATTTTATAACAATGCAATTAAAGCATCATGTATACAATGCAATTAAAGCTTGTTTGTGTTTAATCAAATTTGTGTTTTATTAAACATAAAATAAGGCCGTTGCTTACATCGAAATGTCGCTTAATTCGCAAGCACTCTAAAGAAAAAATTTGATCGTTGAAGAAAAACTTGAAGGCTAACAAATAATATAATAATGTAGAATTTCCGGTATAATACTTTATAAATATTATATGATGTATAATTTTCGGTATCACAATATCTTTTGGAAACAAGAAAGGAAAACAAAGAGTTATAAAAATAAAAAGCTGTTTATAATTGCATCGATAAAAATTAGTCTTCCCAGCAAACATTGTTTAAGTGAAACTACATAGGCATTTTTCAGAGGTTCATTGGAGTTTTGCTCATTAGTTACTTAGGGATCGTCAATAAATTAAATAAAGCAATATTTCACAATAAGCAAAAAAAAAAATGATCAAATGTTTTCTCTCGCAGAGTATTAATTTAAATAAAAAATCAAAGCAGCGCATTGAACTTTAATGAAAATCGCTTAAAAAAGCTTAATACCTCTTTAATGAAAATCGCTTAAAAAAGCTTAATACCTCTTACATCTGTTTTTTAAATATATTTTACTTTGCGTAATTTTTAGACGATTCTTTAGTGGACCATTATTGGCAGTCGCTATAAATGACAAGCCGATAGTTTTCCAACATTTTAATAGTGGGTAGTAATTGGCTAGCCACTTTTGGCAGCTGCCACTACTAATGGTACACTAAGTAACCGATGAGCAAATTTAAAGCGGGCCGCTCAAAATACCCATACAGTTCTACTGAAAACCAGCCTTAGCAAGCTTGTTGGGTTTGTTCCTTGGTTTTCTTGAATATTCAAACATTTATGGCAAAAAAATTAGAATGTCTATAACTAGAATCTAGAAATTATTTATTATATACTTATTATTAATTATTATTAATATTATTTAGTTGTTAAATATTATTCATTATATTTATTATTATTTCTTACATAACTATTTAAAATTCTTTCAAAACCTAAAAAAAAGTAAAGCTCTTTAAAAACAAAAAGTGATAATAGTTCTCATAATTTTTTTAAGGGATAAACGATTCGGCTAAATAATAATTTATACTTAGTAAGTCCAAAGTCTAGATTCTAGATTTTGGGCTTACTAAGTCCAAAATCTAGAATCATTTTGTACCTTCCTACATAACCATTAGGTTTTTTTAGCTCTAAAAATTCCAATTTAGACATTAAGGAATGTTTTTTTTATTTATGTTTAAATAAAAAATATTTATGATTTTTCTTTGAATATTATGAGTTGTTAAATCATGGCATGAATACTTTACAAAAGATCTTTAATCCTGTGGTTTGAAGAATGTCTAAAAATTAATAGAACATTCAATTGTGAAACCTCTACTACTGCTTTTTCTACTGAAGTTAATAACAAACTTTGATTATATTGTTGCTCTGTGCATAACAAGAAATGTTTTTGCAATAATTGTGCAAGCAAGTAATAATGATATTTTTTATAGTTTAAACCTTATTCAAGCATCAAAAGGTATTGTCTCTTCAATTAAAAATATCGTTAATCAACACCTTATAATATATACTTGAACAAATCTAAAAATTGCATTTCAAATTATTTTAAGTTGATTATCAGTATTCCATTGATAGACCATCTAAGTATTGAGTTTAGCACAATGTTCGATGATCCAGCTTTGAAGTGTTATAAAGCACAAATGTTCTAATCTTTAGTTTTTTCAAAAAACAATTGCGGAAATTCACTGTTATACTATTTACACTGTTATACTAGTTGGAAATACACTGTTATACTAGTTGGAAAGACCACATTATATATATCCTCTAGTGCCTTTTATTTAATCTAATGCTTTATTAGACTAATTTATAAAATAATAAATAAGTCTAATAAAGCCTTTTTTAAAATAAAAGATGATTTTTACAAAGCATTATAAAAAGCTTTAATAATGCTTTGTAAAAGCATTATAAAAGCTTTGGTTTTGCAATATTGCAAAATTTTAAAATTAGATAGTGTTGGAATGTGGTCTTTGTCATTCATTAATAACTTGAAAATAAATAAAAAGGTTTTTTCCAAGTTAGTTAATAATAAAAGATAATATCTTTTGTATCTTATACGTTTGATTTTTATTATAAATGAAATTTATAAAGTCTTGCTTCTACTATGGATTTACTATCTTTTATGGTACTATAATGATCTTGAATTTTGTTTACATAAATCTTGTGTTTAGCTTTTGTGAGCATTTTAGCGATGTTATAAGTCATTAAAAAAATTATTGAAACATTTTCATAAAATAAACTCAATCTGGTCTAAAATTAAAAAAAAAAAAATGGAAAGGGAAGAGGAACAAAATATTTTTGGACTAGGCCAAAAAATTTCCTGTACTTGCCCCTGTCTATTAAGTAGGGAAAACTATACCCTAACTATAAATATACTTGGTATGATTAAGTTCCCATCGATTCTATTATTTGGCTTGCAAAAAAAAATAAATAAATAAAAAAAAATTATTAAAACAATTCCTAAAACTTAACCCTTTTTACCCTATGTATAAATTGTAAATATTGTTTTATAAACAATTATAAACAAAATTATAATAAAACTTCTATTATGAATGTAACTCTTTATTTGAAATATATATATATATATATATATATATATATATATATATATATATATATATATATATATATATATATATATATATATATAGCGCCGGCTTTTAGGGGGGGCGAGGTCGTTCGTTGCACGAGGGCGGCAAGTAAATAGGGGCGGAGAATTTTATTAGTCACAAGTTTTAATTTTCCAGTATTATATTAAAAATTTAAAGTAAATTAAAAGATTTAACGACCTTTGCAAAAAAAACACGATTTTAAATTTGAAGACAAAAAATTACTACATTTACTTAATTAACGCACGATTTTCTATTGTAATTTGAAGTATCATTTGTGCGTTATTTCCCCTAGGAGTCATTTCGAAAAGTTGCAAAAAATTTTTTATAAAGAAGTTCAAAAGTTTTTATTTTTTGTTATTAAATGTTAAGTTGACTCGATTTAAACAATTTTCAGTAAGTTTGGTTACTTTTTTTTTTATTTTTTTAATAATTTTAGGAATGTGTTTTGAGAACTTTGTTAAGTTTTTTTTTTTTTAAATTGTAGAAATAAATTTATCTTAAAAAATATTCTGTCTCATGTCACATAAAATTTCAAATTCGAGAAAAAAGTTGTCTGGTTATGAGTACAGAAAAAGAAAGTCCGTTAAAGATCAAAAATTTGAAAAAATTAAAAAATTCATGAGCATTGAAAAATATGTTGCTTATAAAACACCTGACGAAGGTCGTAAAGATTTTAACCCTGATGCTTCAACTATCTCTACAACTATGTCCAATAAAATTGGAGAACCTTCAACAATACTCAAAATAATTGTATAACTTCATTGCAAATTGAAGTAGATAATGAACCAGTTATTTTAAAAGAATCGAATGATTTATCGGAAGATTTTTTACAAGAAACACCTAATTTATTGGATTGTGGAAATTGGCCAATTGTTCGATCTAGCAACTTTGTGGACCATTTAATCAATTTTGGTCCTTTTCAAATTACAAAGGAAAAATACCCTGAAGATAGAAATAGTCGACATTTTTCTAGCATTTATTACAATAGAAAGCTTGCGAATGGAGAAACCTTTTGCCGTAGATGGTTGGTTTATTCAGATTCTAAAAACTCCGTATTTTTTTTTGCTGTCTACTTTTTGATAATAATTCAAAGTCAAACTTAGTCTCAGATGGTTTCAAGAAATGGAGACATATAACTGAAACATTGGGAATTCATGAAAACAGCGTCTCTCATATGAAATGTTATCAACAGTGGGTAGAAACTGAAATAAGATTAAAAACTGGAAAAACTATAGATAATGAAGAAATTAAAATTATAGAAAAAGACAGTTTGCGATGGCAAAATGTTCTTCTTTGGCTGATGAATATCACTCATTACCTAGCTGAAAATAATATGACTTTTCGAGGGAGTTCGGATAAACTGTTTACGCCTCAAAACGGCAAATTCTTAGGACTAATACAGATGCTCGCAAAATTTGATCCTGTGATGCAAAAGCATTTAGCACTTGCAATAAAAGGTGACACTTCAGACCATTATTGCGGGAAAAATATTCAAAATGAGTTAATAGATTTAATGTCTCAAAAGGTTAATGATGAAATAATAAACC
Source organism: Hydra vulgaris (assembly GCF_022113875.1). Taxonomy (NCBI): domain Eukaryota; kingdom Metazoa; phylum Cnidaria; class Hydrozoa; order Anthoathecata; family Hydridae; genus Hydra; species Hydra vulgaris. The sequence continues at coordinate 4,413,508 of NC_061157.1, read as the reverse complement.
CAGTCTTGAAAGCCGTTTACTATTCAATCATTGCTGATTGTACACCTGATGTTTCTAGAAAAGAACAACTTTCTCTTACTATTCGAATTGTTGACTTGTTATTAGACATTAGAGTGGAAATTAAAGGGTACTTTTTAGGATTCTTTTCTGTTTCTGATTCTACAGGCTTAGGACTTACTGAGGTTTTAATCGAGTTGCTAACTAAGCATGGACTTGAAATCTCTAACTGCAAAGGTCAAGGGTATGATAATGGATCAAATATGAAAGGAAAGATTAATGGTGTACAAAAAAGGATTTTAAATCTTAATCCTTTAGCATTATATGTTCCTTGCGGCAACCATAGCTTAAATTTGGTAATAAGTGACTCTGCACGGTCTTCAGTAAAATCTATAACTTTTTTCGGTATTCTTCAGAGATTGTTTACTCTATTCTCAGCTTCAGTGAGCCGATGGAAAATTTTAATTGATCATGTTAAAATTTTGCATTTAAAGAAACTCTGTGACACGCGGTGGGAAGCAAAAATAAGTAGTGTTAAAGCCGTTCGTTATCAAGTTAGTGATGTACATGACGCTTTGATAGCATTGTCAGAAATTGAAGGATGTAATCCTGAAACTGCACATGAAGCGATAACTCGTTATTATTTTATAACTCGTTATAAAAATATTTTAGCTTTCTTGTCTCTTTAATTGTGTTACGAAGGTTACTAACCATTTAAGCGGAACCTTTGGGTTAGGTGAACCGTGAAAAAGATTTAACATAAATAATATAAACTAAACAATTCGTCCAAGAACCAAAACGCGTCTAGCGTCTGTGGAAATTATATAAAAACGCGAAGAAGACGAGATATGATATATATATGGATATGGATAATAGTAGAAAGACGAAAAGAAGAGAGAAGAACGAGAAGATAGTTGGTTGAAGACGATAAGTCCAGTGAGCAGTTTAATAGAAGTTATTGGTCGTTTATAAGTTGGACAATACTTGGGTGTTGGCAACTAATACTATTCGTTTATTTTTATTGTATCAATTATTTAGTAATTATTTTAATTTTAAAATAAACAATTGAGTAACGTTGTTATTGCGTAAGATTATTACATAACATTTGGAGGCACTGCCCGGATACGAGTGGATTCCATCTCTGCTCGGGCCTATCAATTAAAAACTGTGTGAGAAAACATTAACGTTTGTTCATTTTATTATTTGTTTTACTTGCATTCAAACGAAGATATTATTTTAAACTGTAATAACTTTGCTGTATATATATATGACCCGTTTACGCTCGGGAAAAATATGTCCTTTTGTTGAACCAACACATCGTTTGATTGCTGGCAATAATTCTCATACCTCGCTTAACAACTCCGACTCCGACTCCGCCGATTCCTTAGAGCTATCCGATACCAATCCGTTTAAAACACAGAATAGCCGTTCCCCTGAAGAGAAGAACAATACGTCGCTTGAGCAAATATTAGAAAGATTAACATTGAAGCCTACTCAAGAAATACATCCAAAAATATTTAAAGGTACAGAAACAGAAGATGTTACCGAATGGTTAGCCAGTTTTGGACGCATTGCTCAACATAACCAATGGACCGAGATGAGAAAACTACTTGCGTTCCCGTTATACTTGGAAGGTAGTGCGTTGGTTTATTACGAAACCCTTCCCGCGCACATTAGGAGCGATTTTAATCAAATTCAAGAACATTTTCGTCAATATTATAATAATGCAAACTTCGCATGGAACCGTAAGATGGAGTTATTCGGCCTGTTACAGGATGCTGATCTTGCTTCCTATATTACCACGCTAGATAAATTAAGTCAGCAGCTTGGGGTTGATGATGAGACTAAGCTGAATTTGTTTATCAAGGGACTGAAGCCACATTTAAGGAATGCTCTAAAACTCAAGCAACCGGTGGATTATCAGGCTGCAGTAGCTTTCGCAAAACTACAGGACACCGTTGGATCAGACTCGACTATAACTCGTCTGGAAGCCAAGTTAGACGCCCTACTAAATTCCCATCAACATATTGCAGCTGCCACCTACCGAGAGCATCCTATCCTAAATCAGCGAATTGGTGAATTACAGACGGAAATTGCCTCATTAAGGCGGAACAACAACCGTTCTAGCCAACATGAAAGATTCCGACCAAACGGACGTAATCTCCGTACCAGTGACGGTCAGGTTATATGCAACCAATGCCTGAAAGTAGGACACACCCAAAGGTCGTGTTCCGAAAAAATCGCCCCATTGTCAGGGAGAAATCACTATTAACATGCATCGCCGCAACCGCACCACTGAAACCATGACAAAACCCGGTTTCATTCCGTAATAATTCTTATCCAAATAGACAATCCCGACAAAATGAACCAAGGAACAGTCCACATTTGGATAGCCGAATTCCCCATCGACGCACTAATACACTCGAATCGGATCCGGAAGAGGAACTTGGTTCCGAAATCTGGGGGAAGGTATACAAGACTAAAGTGCTTATTCTTATGGACACAGGTGCTAGGTGCAGTATATTAGACGAAACCATCTTCGAAAATTTTAGGAATCAAGTTAACAGACCACTTCCCTACTATGGTACCCTAAGAACCGCAAATGGAGCGCCACTTCATGTCCTTGGAAAAACCGTGTGTCCCATTAATATTGGAGGATATATATTTGAGCATGAAATGCTTATCGCTAAAAATTTGACTCATCCAGTGATTTTAGGCTACGACTTCATGAGCCAGTTTAACGTCAAATTGGACTGCGGGAATCATCAAGTTACCTTCGAGGGAATGTTTGATATAGAAATGATAAGCAAACCCATCGACAACAAATTCTCCACTGGAATAATTGTGGATGATACACCAATCCGCCGTATACCGCACACAGTTGCAACATTGACAGTACCGGGTAGACCAATTGACCAGGTTGTAAAAGAACAACGTAACGATCCCTATTACGCTGATTTAGTATCATATCTAGCCAATAAAGAGCTACCCGAAGACTTAAAAGAAGCAAAGAAAGTGTTGGCATTAGAGGGAAACCACTACTTAGATGAGAATGGTTTACTATTCCATCATGAATCAAAAACATCAAGAAACCTTACTCAGCTAGTTGTACCACAATCTTTAAGAAATGAGTTAATAACCTGGGCCCACGACGAACCATGTGGAGGACACTTCGGGGTGACAAAAACCTATGAGAAAATTAGGACTAATTACCATTGGATTGGTATGTATAACGACATACAAACCTGGGTAAAGTCATGTACCACTTGCGCTCAACGAAAACGAAATCCGACTACTAGCAAAGCACCCCTACTACCAATTCCTGTCGAAGGACCATGGGACGTCGTTGCAGCCGATTGTTTGGGACCTTTCCCTCCTTTTTTAAAAGGAAACCGCTATATAGTTGTGTTTGGTTACTTATTTACAAAGTATGTGGAGGCTTTTGCGGTCCCCACCATTGCAGCATCGTCTATTGCAGAGATATTTGTAGACAACATTGTGTTCAAGAATGGAGCACCAAGGCGATTTCTAACCGATAGAGGTAGTAATTTTACGAGCAAACTTGTGAAAGAAGTATGCGAAATACTAAATGTAAAGAAGTCTTTTACAACCGCTTATCACCCCCAAACTGACGTTTTTGTGGAACGCTTTAATGGGATTTTAGCTCAAAGTCTTTCCATGTATGTTGCCTCTAACCAACGAGATTGGGATGTCCATCTTCCAGCTGCTGTATATGCATATAATACCAGTACATCTGCTAGTACTGGAGAAACTCCTTTTAGGTTATCATATGACAGAGACGCTCTACTACCCCATGATGCTACCCTACTACCAAGAAAGGACCCAACAGACAACACTGACTTACTTATTCAACGATTTATGTCTGACTTAAGATTATTACGTAACCTCGCGAAAGAAAATATTCAAAAAGCACAGACAAAAATGAAACTACATTACGATCAAACAACTAAATCATTATCCGTTTCTGGTCGGACATAAAGTATGGGTATATACACTAATCACAAAAAAGGGTTTAACAAAAAAACTTACCAGCTTCTGGCACGGTCCATTTCGGTTAATTGAAAAAACATCACCCGTGACGTTCAAAGTGGAAAATATGAATAATAAAGAACTGCCTACGCCAATTCATGTGTCTCGTTTTAAACAATGGTTTGGTTATGAAGAAAAACCAACTACAGACCTAGCTCTAAACACTGAAGTTCTCACCGAAGCCACAGAAACGATGGACGAATTCTGTTTTGAGAAAACTAACCATAAAATACAGGAAGAAGTTAATCTCGCCCCTGAAATTGAACATCAAGTTGACAGAATGGAGAATCTTGACTCCGATATATATAAAATGGAGAAAATTGTTAAAAAAAGAACAAGAGGAGGAAAAATACAATATCTAATTAAATGGGAAGGTTATCCATCCATCCAAAATACTTGGGAGCCCGAAGAGAACATTTTCGATCCTCAAGTAATCCAGAAGTATATTAGTAGTAAAAAGACTAGCAAAAGTGTACATATCTCAGCTATAACCACGACAAATCTGTGCATACGTAAGAAGAAAAATCAAACTAATTGTAGGGTCATGCCGAAAGTAACCCTTAGAGTAAACAAATTGTGGAAATTATGGTGTCTGGCTCTTTTACCAACTTTCATTACTGGCTTATTTATTGGCGAAGTATTTGACTGCACTAAAGTGAAACCTATTGGAATTTACCAACTACCAGAAGTTACATCTTGTAATCACAATATGCATACGCTAAATGACTCGGTGAAAACGTTTATGGCAGATGTCTATGCTTATAGACCTCAGACAACCACAATAACTCTATTTCATTGTTATGCCGAAAAAGTCACACTTACTTGCCAGTCAAATTTCCTCAACCAAAAATCTAAAGACCTAACATCCAAACGAATACCCGTAACAGCAGGAGAATGTCTTTTAGCCATGAATACTAAAATATCGCCTTACGGAGCATTACAAGTGGATAACCTCAATACATGGAGAACGGTAGCGACAGATCAATTTCATTGTGCCTGGATGCGCACAAAAACACAGGAGTATACCCATTTTTTCATGAAGACATACAACGGACAAATCACCGGACGAGCGGTAACCCTAGAACAATACGTCACTAAGACTTTATGCTATCATGCCCTGCGTCGTTGCGTTCCCAGTGAATGGCCAGAATCTATAATTGTATGGGGAAATGACAACCACGATAAAAGAAGTCATGAAGAAATTAGGTACTTATCCAATTGAACGTATAGGTAATTTCATTCTAATCAGGAGTCTCAAGGTAAGTGGAGCTATACAGCTAGCAGAGCAAAAAGACTACGTGCTTACCCTGGATAACGGCATGCTTCTAAAAGACCCCAAGTTCCCAGATGATGTCTTTAAACAATATAAATCAACCGCTGCAAATTACTCACAAAAATTAGCAAATGCTGCAAATTACTCACAAAATACAGCAATTCTCGAAGCCCACATTACGATAGCCCTCATGACTCAAAAGATGAATATGATAAGTACTTGGGAACAGATGTGTTTTATCCAAACGGAGATCTCTCGCATACATCGATGGATGATTGCCCAGTTTCCTACTACATCAGCAGAGTGGGTGCACCAATCCCAAGGAGTAACTGTGGAATCAGCTGGAGATGCTTTACTATTATCGGAATGCATTAACTACACGACTTACGCCATACAGTATAATCGGAAGATTGGCAATTTTTGTTTTGAACATTTTCCAATTACCTTGCCAAGTTCAAACATAACTTATTTTCTAGAGGTTAGTAATCGAAAATTAATAAGGACAAGTCCCCGTATTCCTTGTAAACTTAGACCAAAGCACACGTACTTACAGGACCCTAAATTAAATATCATGTACGAAATATCGGCATACGGACGTGTTAAAATTGTGGAGACCCAGATGGACCACGTGCTTTCCTCGCCAAACAACCCGATTCCCCGTATTCGAGGATACAACAAAGATTTTCTTGTCGAGAAACCTCAACGATTATCACCGTACACAGTCTTACAATTAATCTCAGGGTCACACGAAACATTGCAGTCACTTAAAACTATAAGTGACACCAACGGTGGTGATGTCTTAACTGGTATTGGCACAGCTTTAGGAAGTGTTTTACATGCCACCGCAAGTGGAGGAAGCCAGATCATTAAAGCCTTTGGGGTGCTATAAAGGATTCATTGAATGGAGTTTCAGACTTAGATGAGAAGCTAGTCCGGTCAATTGGAGACGCTTCCTCATCGGTGTTAACAGCCGCCGGTGGGGCTGTGAAAGATGTTGGAGAAGGTGCAGGATCCTCCTTTCAGAAATTCCTTGGTGGTATAAGCGGATCCATTCTGTGGGCAGCAATACTTTTAATAGTAATATATTTAATCTTGAACAAGCCTAATTTAAATTATTCCCTGTCTTGCTTAAGATGTTTTCAAACACCATTGGTTAATGACACTGTAGTACAGCCACGCCAGGATCAGTCCACGACAATGTCTCCTAGAGTAAAAGGACGTCACCCACGTAATTGCTCAGCTTGTAAGGTAGTTCATAGGGAGTAAAAAGAATACCGGTGAACGGTAATGGCAGGAATTAAATCGTGTATAATTCCTGGATGGAGATGTGAGACGCCTCCAACCACCACGAGTTTCCTGAAAAATACAATTTTTCTTGCGCTGTATTGCTGTTTGCAACAATGCTGTTTAAAAAAAAAATTTTACGATAATTACAATGAACTTTTATAGTGCTGTTTGGAACAAACGATGAGCTTGATGTGCAATGATGCTGTTTTCAATAATTTTAATGATGCTGTTTCGCAATGATTTTTATGATGATATTTTATTACGATGAATTTTTCAGTTGCTGATGTGCAATAATGCTGTTTCGCAATGATTTTTATGATGCTGTTTTATTACGATGAATTTTTATGTTGCTGATGTGCAATGATGCTGTTTCGCAATGATTTTTATGATGCTGTTTTATTACGATGAATTTTTATGTTGCTGATGTGCAATGGTGCTGTTTCGCAATGATTTTTATGATGATATTTTATTACGATGAATTTTTAAATTGCTAATGCTGCCTTCGATGATTTTTATGATGCTATTCTAAGATGAATTTTTAAGTTGCTGATGTGCAATGATGCTGTTTCGTTTTCCGAGCTGTTGATTTTCCTTAACAAGATATTGGCGATTACCCGTTTGCTACTCACTTGAAATTATACTATTGTTGCTGTTTTGATGACACTTTTAAGTCCGAGGACGGACTTTTCGTTCGTCGTGAGTAATGTTACGAAGGTTACTAACCATTCAAGCGGAACGCTTGGGTTAGGTAAACCGTGAAGAAGATTTAACATAAACAATATAAACTAAACAATTCGTGCAAGAACCAAAACGCGTCTAGCGTCTGTGGAAATTATATAAAAACGCGAAGAAGACGAGATATGATATATATATATGGATATGGATAATAGTAGAAAGACGAAAAGAAGAGAGAAGAACGAGAAGATAGTTGGTTGAAGACGATAAGTCCAGTGAGCAGTTTAATAGAAGTTATTGGTCGTTTATAAGTCGGACAATACTTGGGTGTTGGCAACTAATACTATTCGTTTATTTTTATTTTATCAATTATTTAGTAATTATTTTAATTTTTAAAATAAACAATTGAGTAACGTTGTTTTTGCGTAATATATTACGTAACAAGTGACTGGTATGACGTTCTTTTTCAAGTCAATATTGTTAGAAAACTCTTCAAGAAAAAGACATGGACATCACTCAATGTGCAAAGTTATTGAAAAGCTGTTGTTCATTTTTAGAAAACTATAGAAAATGTGGTTTTAAAGATGCAATTATAAAAGCAAAGGATTTAGCTATAGAATTACAAGTGTTACACTTAATTACACTTAAAAGAATAATACGAGTGTAAAGAAGTGTTAAAAGAATAGTGTTAAAAGTGTTAAAAGAGTGTTAAAAGTGTTAAAAGTGTTAAAAGAGTGTTAAAAGTGTTAAAAGAGTGTTAAAAGAATAACACCGAATTACACTTAAAAGAATAATACGAGTGAAACGCCATTTTGACGAGCCAGCCTAAGATGGGATTTACTTATTTTCTCCTGAAAAAAAATTAGAAATCGATTTCTTTAATCCTCTTTTAGACACATCTTTAATTTCAATGAGAGAAAGATTTATACAGTTGGACAATTATTCCGAAGTTTGGGGTTTTTTGTATAATGTCGATAGTTTGCAAAAAAGAGAAGAAATTCTAAAATCATGTTTAGCTCTTCAAAGTAAACTTACCGTAAATCTAAAATCAGACATTAATGGTATTCTCCTTTGCGATGAACTGATGAGCATTAAACTTTTTCTTTCTGAAAATGGTCAAGGATAAAATTACTCCTATTATTGTTTTAAACTTTATAAAACAGCACAAAATGCAAAATTTGTATCCAAACACATGGATTGCAATGTGAATTTTGCTAACAATACCTGTCACTGTAGCGAGTGGAGAAAGAAGCTTTTCCAAAATGAAACTAATAAAAACCTATCTGCGGTCAACAATGTCGAAGGATAGACTTTCAAGTTTAGGAATCCTATCGATTGAAAAGAATATTGCTGAAAACATGTTTGCCACCACAGATTTATTCTGCACTGGAAGATTTATGCTTGCCTACATACCCAGAAGATGACTCAGTTACCTACGAAGACATTGAAGAAAATATCATGAAGCTTTTTAAACCGAAGTCATCGTTAATACTATGCTTTGAATTTGCAACTATAAAAAAAGCAAGTAACGAAAGTGTGACGGAATTTTCACGACGAATCGCAAGAGCTGCTGAAGGATACAAATTCACGGATAGAGATGATCGAATGCGCGACCAATTCATCACGGGTTTTGACAATGGCGTTACAATCAAACGATTATTACTGGAATCTGAAGAACTAACGTTTGCAAAGGCTGTGGAAATTGCTGCTACCCTTGAACGAGTAACCCAGGAAGCCCAACAATTAGATGGTTCCGATAATGTAAAAATTGCGGCAACATCGTTACTTCCGCGGACATCTAGTGTGTCCGACGCGAACAAATTTACATGTTTTAATTGTGGGAAACTTGGACATTTTGCAGGGACTGCGAAGCAAAATGCAAGACTTGTTCACACGATCATCAAGCTAAAGACTGCTTCAAACGATTGCAAAGTTTAAAAGGAAACGGGAGAATTTGGAAATAATGGCATCCAGTATTCTCCCAGAAACGACGTTGCCATCATTAAATGTGAAAATAAATGGAATGCTCCGAACAGCATTAATTGATTCTGGATGCTCCATCACTGTGATTCATGCTAAATCCACGCATGGTCTTGTTTTAAAAAGTCAAAAACGTATCACAACTTTGGGAGGAGCTGTGCATGTGCTGGGTGAAACGGTAATCAAATTGGAAATTGATGGAATACACCGGATTATTAATTCTCTGGTTGTAAAAGAAAAACCATTCGGGTTTGATTTGATTTTTGGAATGAATGCAATTGAGAAATTTGGAGGAGTCATCATTTATGGTAATAAAAACCGTACTGTCCGAATGTTAGCATGTGACACAGCAAAATGTGGTGCCGTTAGTTCAACGATAAAAAGCAAAAACGAAATAAACGAAATAAAATGTGATGTCAAAAATACAAATAAAGAAAAGAAAAGAAACGTAATAAAACATCAGGACTTCACAGCAAATTTTGATGGGAAAAAGTGGACGGCATCATGAAACTGGAATAAAGAGCCTGTAATTGCTAATAACATTTGTGAATACAAGAAGTACGAACGTAGTTACCGCAAAGAAATGAATGGATTAATTCTGGCATTCTTGTACCATATAACGAACTAACGTTGGGACCACCTAAAGTATTGATACCGCTAATGTGCGTAGTGGAAGAAAATAAGGACAAAAAGGTACGTCCAGTGGGAGATTTTTGAGCTCTCAACGATTTTGTAAATTGTCATACAGCGAATGCGGACGTTTGTCAAGAAAAACTGCATTGTTGGAGAAAAATAAAAAATGCAAAATTCTTGATCATAAAAAAGCCTACCTCTAAATTCATATTGATAAAAGACTCTGGCCATATCAAACGGTGATTATAAATGGAAAACGCTATTGTTTTACTAGAATGTGTTTTGGCATTAACGTGGCTCCAACAATAATGACCACGATTCTTCGGCATGTGCTCAATTTAAATCCAACTGTAAAGAAAGCATGTGATAACTACATTGATGATATATTTGTGGATGAAAGTGTGGAAACTGCGGAAAATGTAGCGAAGCATCTGCATAAATTCAGGTTACAATGTAAACCTCCACAAAATCTTGAACAAGGACGTGTCTTCGGATTGAGAGTCGAAAGAAATAAAAATGGGGAACTGATATGGAAACGAGACAATGTGGTACAGTTTGAACCTTTAAATGCAGTCACACGATCGCAGCTTTTTAGCAAGTTAGGTAAACTCATTGGACATTACCCAGTGGGAGGAAGTTTGCGTTTACAAGCTTCATACATCAAATGTTTAGCTAGAAATATACCTTAGTGTGATTGTAAAGAAAAACTGAAAGATTTGCTTCACCGTGTGAAAAAGGAGGATCCAGTTGGTGGAAAATGGTTGGTACCAGTGAATGGAAAAGCTGAGCTTTATCGTGATGCATCATCCATAGGACTTGGGGTAGTTCTGCTCATTGGTGGAGTAGTTGTTAAAGACGCAGCATGGCTATGGCGAGCAAGTGACACACACCATATCAATATAAGTGAACTGGATTCGATACTTCGTGGACTAAACTTAGCTAGTAAGTGGGACATAAAAGAGTTAACAATATACAGTGATAGCAAGAGCACCGTAGGATGGTTAAACGCAGTTTTGAAGGAAAAGTATCGCGTAAAAACTCGTGGAGTTTCTCAGTTGTTAGTACAAAGACGGTTAAATACTATTAAGGAAGTGGCAAAAGGTTTCCAGATTGTAGCACAATGGATTCCATCCGAAATAAATTTGGCTAATCGACTCTCACGAATCCCTCAAAAATGGTGCAGAACAGTGTGTGCAGTTGAATTACCTGAACAAAAAGACATATGGAAAATTCATTCGATTGGTCACTTTGGTGTTGATCGAACATTACAACTTTGCTTGCGAAATAACCACTATGTATCACGTAAGGAGGTTTCAGTAGTAATAGCAAATTGTAACCAGTGCAACTCCATCGATCCTTACTCCGTACAGTGGAAGCATGGTCAACTAAGCGTAGAAAAAAATTGGAATCGGGTTGCCATTGGCTTCACACATGTAGGTGCTGAACTGTACTTATCGATGATTGATTGTGGTCCATCACGATATACAATAAGGCGTAAACTAGTAGCTTAAACAGCTGCTGAAGTTGTTGGTAAACTTGAAGAAATATTCTCCTTATTTGGACCGCCTGTATGTCTTCTAATGGACAACGAATTTCGGTCCAACACGTTAACAAGCTTTGCTGAAGAATGGAATGTTAATTTGGAATATCGAGCAGCACATCGAGCTCAAGGTAGTGGTATAGTTGAACGCATACACAGGACAATAAAAAGAACAGTTGCTCGCTCACATTGTTCAATCGCTCTGGCAGTCTACAACGAGATAAAATCATCCGAATTTACTGAAAGTCCATCCGAGCAATTCAAGAAAAGTTTCATCCTAGGTATCGATATTCGGAAGAAAACAGACGAGAAAAGCGTAAATACAAAATTGAAAGAGGGAGACAAGGTGTGGGTAAAGCCAACTCAAGAAACAAAATGTGACCAACCGTGGATACCAGGTGAAGTGCGAAAGCAATATATATATATATATATATATATATATATATATATATATATATATATATATATATATATATATATATATATATATATATATATATATATATAATATATATATATATATATATATATATTTCAATGGCAACCCGATTCCAATTTTTTTCTACGCTTATTGGAAATGATTAAAAAAAAATTAAGTTTGAAAATAAAAGGATTTAAACTCACGCAAGCACTTCAACCACTTAAGCATCCTATTTAACTTTAAAAAAGGCATACAAATGCTTTATAAAAATTCTTATAAATCAAAATCAAGCAAATAATGCTGCAATAAAAAATTCAAGTAAAAGTAAATCTGTAACATTTGATATAATTTTTTAACAATTTACATAATTTGAAGTTTACGTCAGGTATTTGTATAGACTTTCGTTCACACAAATAAAATACAAATCATGACGTATTGTGGTTTTAAACAAATGCCTGACAGCTTTGTAAAATTAAAGATATTTTTATCAACACATTTATTAACAAATTAAAGATAGTAAAAATCTGTAAGAAAAGACATTTATTGCAAAAACAATATCACAAAATAACAAAAACATAAAAGCTGTTTATTATAATAATCGGTGCAAACAAATTTCGAAATTTGATAAAATAAAGTTATTCTTACCTTTATTGCGACAACAAATTTGCTTTTAAACTATTAGTTAATGATCAACTTAGCAATTTTGAATAATTAAAGTTTACTAAGTTAAAACCATATTTTATCAGCGGACAAAGTAACCGGTACAAAGTATACGGTAGTTAGTAGCTACAGGTCAGAAATTTAAGGTTTAAGTTTACTATCCGAGTACCTCAAAAATGTTAACAAATATAGCAAGTAGGGCATCTGGACACTTCATTTTTATATTTAGAAAAATCTGGGAGGTATCACATTTTTAGAAAATCTGCTAAAAAGTCATTATTTTAGAACTTGAAAAAACTAAATATATTGACGGAACAGTAAAATTAACATAAAACAACTTTATATTCCAAGTTTTTATGCTCTTAAATTTTGTATTTACACATCAACTTCATTAGACAGCTCTTAGATATATCTACGTTGGTGAAAAAGGTTTAGATATGCTTGAATTATATTAAGAACATAGTTTGCTTTGTAAAGTAGAACATATTGATAGTATATAAGTAATTTAGTAAATTATTAGTATTGTGTGCATAGTTGCCTAATAACCTAATATATATAAACAGTAATATAATAAACACTAAATAAAGTATTTCAAAAACTGTTTATACTAATATATTTTTAATGTCTTTTTGAATAAATTTACAAATTTTTTTAACTTAAGATTTCAATAATGTTTATGTTTTGATGTACAACTAATGTTAAATAACTTATAAATTATTTGAACTGAACACTTCAGCAATTCTCTTGCTTCTTTCTTTATGTTTGTTGCTGCACTGCGAGACTCCAAACCTGTTTATTACACTTTTTATCTTGAAATGGCAAGATTCAGATGTCTGCTCATTAAACTGCAAAAGGGAAAGGCCACTCAAATCAACAAATGTTTCCAGATGCGCTGTTACAGCATGTACTTTCTAAGTAACCGTGAGCTGTTTACCTAAAAACTAAAAAAGCTTACTATAAATATGTTTATCAATAACTTGGTTTTAAATTCAAAGGGTAAAGAAAACAACAATTACCTCTCTGCAATAGTCTTGCGCATCCTTATAGCTTTGTGTAAAACTTTCAATTAAAATTGAATAGTTTGGGTCAATTTTATAGCCAAAGACACCATGAACAACCTTGTTAAATTTTCTAATTATTTCTAATTCATGTTTGACTCAAACTTTACACCGCTTCTCCTCAAAGTTTTTAACATTTTACTTGACTTCAATCGACTTCAATTGGTATTTACCAAAACTTCTACTTCATTAAAAGGAATCTTTCTCTGGTCACTTTTCCGAGTACTGAGTGTAATATGAATACTTTTACTTCCTTAATATAATATAAACTGTTATTTTAAGAGCGAACATAAAAGCTATTTTTATTTAACAATATTTTACCTGTTCTGAGAATGGCTTGAGCTCCTAGACTTTGCTCTTGATCAGAATAAATTCTTTAAGAAAGGAAGAAGCTGAAAAAGTAAAAAAAAATATTTTTTTACTTTTTCAGAAATTTTAGAAATACTCTCAGAAAGATTTGTGCTACTCTTTAAATGGGGAACATTTGTGGGGTTTACCTTTAGCAATTTCACAAAAACATATTTAGCAAAGTTTCAGTGTTGAGCTAGTTCCTTTTTCATACTTTTATTTAATAATTTATTTCTTCCTTGACTGCATATACTGCATAATAACGAGCAATCTCTAGAGGTTTGAAAACTAGACAGATCAGAATTTTTCCATTTTAAAGTAACTGTGTCTGCAATAGTTTTACCAGCCTTACAGAGATATAAGTTTTTCTTGCAGCCTGAAGATAATCCTGTAGGGCAGGCAAATACTTTAGGTGAAAACTCAGACTTACCGAAAACTTAAACCAAACCTTCCAAGTTTTTATTAACTGGAATGCATTTGTTGTTCTTTTCAAGGCAGCAACAGCAAATGATCTTTTAAAAAAGTTTATGATTTCAATTAAAATGGTATTCTCTCTTTTCCTTAGAGAGCAGAGGAGCCATAGATTCAATATATATTAGGTATCTATAATAGAATTAAAATAAAAATGCATAGTCAAAAAGAAATATTTTTAATAAAAAATGTTTTTTTGATCAACTTTGTGTATTCTCATAATGTTTATGTATAAATATTAAATTAAAGACCTTGAAAAGTTGGTATATGAACATTTTTTTAAATAAACTTTAACATTCTGTCAGTATATTTAGTTTTTTTAAGTACGAAAATAATGACTCTTCATCAGGTTTTCAATGTCAATTTTCTAAAAATGTGATACTTCCCAGATATTTCTAAATATGAAAATGAGGTGTCCAGATGCCCCACTTACTATATTTGTTAACATTTTTGGGGTACTCGGATAGTAAACTTAAACCTTATATTTTTGACCTCTGTAGAGCACTTGAGTAGAACTAAAGAAATAAAATAAAAACTAATTTGCCTATATGATGGATATTATACTTATTGATTTCTCTTATTTTAATTACAATTTATTTCAGCTCGCCTGCACTCATCTCTTTCATTTCGACGGCGGTTTATCTCAGCTCGCCTAGCCCGGTTTCTCTCAGCTCGCCTAGCCCGGTTTTTTAATTTTGACGGTGTCTAATAATCTCATTTCTTAAATTATCAGACATGATTAGGCATCAAAGGAGTGTGTAAAAATGATGCCTAATATAATAAAATTTAAAGTTTGAGTTTTCTTTTTTAAACTTATTTAAAATAAAGTGTAAGCAAATAATATAAAGCATAATATAATAATCTTTTATATTCTACCTTATATAGCAAAGTGTTAAGATAACATACTTTTATTAAGAACTTAAACTAAAGTTATAAATAAATTAATATTATCTTTTTAACTGAAATTTGTTATATATTTAAGGTAGTTGTTATTAATTATTGACAAAATATTATCAGTATTTGTTCAAAAAAACAATAAAAAGTAATTTAAAAAAAAAAGTTTTACATATAAGAACTCGTAAATAAAGCAAATTAAAAAGGCCTGTTGGCTCAACATATACTGCATGGAATGAGAAAATGTAATCATTCATCATAAAAACCCTTTTAATACATTGAAACGCATTTAATGCAAAATTTGCAATAAACAAGTTATTGTAAAACTAATAAAAGAAAACCTCTATAAACAATCATATATTTGCTTCAAGTGAAGAAACTTGGAAATATTGAAACTTCTTTAACATTTTTTTTATATATATATTTAGTATTCTAAAGAAAAAAGGTCCATAATTTAATGCAGAAAAATTAAAATCATTATGCATGCGTACATCCCAGTGGGCACAGGACGTCTATGGACGTCCATAGGACGTACCGTTTAGGTCTGTTCGTCCAAGCCCAAAATGGGACGTCCAAAATAGTCGAAGTAATAATAAGTCCAAAATGGTAAGTCCTGAGACATCCACAGTACGTTCGCATCTAAAGGAGGTATGTTCTCTTCTCCGGGTTCTACTTTTACGCATGCGTGAATGTAAATTGTTTTAAACATGGTGCAAAAAAAATGTAGAGAGGTCAATTTTATCAACTAATTTAAGAACTTTAATTATGAATTCTATTAATTAATAGAATTCTTAATCTATTAATTAATCTTCTTCTGTTAACAGAAGAAGATTAACCGGATAATAAGTTTTTATATATGGTTTATTTAATTGTTTTCATTTATTCTTTATTTTTATATAATTGTATCGATGGACCTTCAATTGAAGGTCCATCGATGTATATATATATTATATATATATATATATATATATATATATATATATATATATATATATATATTTGTTATAGTATAAAGATATATTATATTTAATATATAGTTTTAAAATACATACTTTTTCATGTCTATAAGTGTTTTTTTGCAGTGTTTAAAAAAATTTATTGTTCTTTGGAAGTATCATTGAAGCTGGAATTTATGTGCTTCAATACTGATTTTGATATTGCATTAATTGCTTAAATGAATCTTACCACAACATTCTGAAATTTACGTCAACATTGCATGTTGGACGACAGTTTTTTTCCTGGAAAGTAATTTAATGAAATTGTTTGCAATAAACCACAAAAACTTAACTTTATAGATCTGAATGTTTATTGCTTTTTTAATTCAGAATTTTATTATTATTATTTTTTTGATAACTCCCTTCCCCAAGGCATTGATCATTAAAACGACAACATGTTTCTCCTACAAAAAGGTTAGTTTGATAAACTTATAAGTTATCATGAAAACATAAGTAATACAATAATTTATTTATTAAATAATAACTTATTCAGTTAGAAATTAAAAAAAATTAAGTTAAAATGAGTTTATTCTAAAATATAATGGCAATCCTTATTAAAGATTCTCTATGTAAAATATCTTCTAAATGTATATTTAGAGGATATTTTACATATGTTATAGTATATTTATTTTGGCATTTAGACAAAACAAATAGATAAAACATTTTAAGCATTGTTTGCGTATTTATGTCATAGTTTTTATTTATTTAGCAAGCGAATAACCCAGTGGCGGAATTTAAAAAGATCTATACAGAACCTTTCACAGTCAATTCAAACAAATAATAACATTGAGTCTGTTAATTGTAGCTCCTATAGTTCTTCCGCTTCTATGCTAAGCGGGGACGATTCTTCATACAAGACTTGTGCATCTCAAGATACTCTATTTACAGAATTAAATGATAACCAGGAAAAAGGTTTACATGATAATAATTGATAATGAATCATACAATGATACGGTACCATTAGAACCATTTAAAAATGAACTAAAGTGCTGGAGTTTAAAACATGGCTGCACCAGACAATGTGTAAACGACTTATTAAATATTTGATTCGAAATGGTCACAAGGAACTGCCAAAAGATGCAAGGTCACTTTTATGTACTCCAAAGGTTGTTTCAACTACTTCCATGCATGTTGAAGGAAAATATATATTTTGGTGTAAGGCAGGGCATTAAAAATATTTTGAAACACCATATCTTTAATGAAACTCAAATCAAATTACTATCAAACGTAGATGGGCTTCCTGTTTTTAAATCCAGTTCATATCAAATATGGCCTATACTGTGTCAATTTGGGCATTTCAAACCTTTTGTGGTTGCATTGTATGGTGGTGTAAAGAAGCCAATTGCATCTGAGTTCTTAAATGACTTTGCAAAAGAGCTACAAACCTTTGATAGTCCTATTGCAATATGTGGGAAAGAGTATAGTATTTCGGTATTTGCTATTTCATGCGATTCACCTGCTAGGTCACTTTTAAAGGGTACTGTTGAACATTCGGGATATTATTCATGCGAAAGATGCAATGAACTTGGTGTTTCAATAAGGAATTGTATTGTTTTTACCAATACAAAATTAAATATTTTACCCAGAACAAATACTGAATTGAAAGCTGGAATTTATTCTCAGGCTGATAGCTTTGGTCGGTGTCACCATCAGTCATTGACTCCTTTATATAACGTTCATAGTATTGATATGGTTTGTGATTTTCCTCTTGATTATATGCACTTAGTTTGTTTGGGAGCCATGCGTCGTATTCTTTATTATTTTAAAGGTGCATATAAAGGAATATTAAAAGGACGTTTGTCTGCTTCTTCTATTGGTCAAATTTCTTGCCGGCTTACTAATTTAAATGGCAAATTACCTACTGAATTTACACGTCAACCTAGGTCATTAATTGAGTTAAATAGATGGAAAGCTACAGAGTTTAGAATGTTTTTATTGTATGTTGGAATTGTTGCTTTAAAGGGTATTCTTGATCATTAGGCGTACAAACATTTCTTGAGTTTAGTATTATCCATCCCTATGCTATGTGAAGACAATAATGAGACAAGAAGGATATTTTTAAGTTCCGCAAGACAACTTCTACTTTACTTTGTCTCAAATTGTCATGAACATTATGGGGACACTTTTTGTGTACACAATATTCACAGTCTCATTCATATTGCTGATGATGTGGAACATTTTGATGCACCTTTAGATTTTTTTTCCTGTTTTCAGTTTGAAAATCATTTACAAATGCTTAAACAATTAGTTAGAGGACGAAATAATCCTCTTATAGAAATCTCCAAACGTCTCAGTAAATCAAAGGGCAGTTTTTTGTGTCAAGAAAAAACTGTTACAAAAATTGACACATCTAAAAAATTTTGCTTTTTGACCAAAAGTCAAGTAATTTTTGTAAAAGAAATTTTAGTTAATGGTAATATAGTTTGTGATGTTTTAGAAAAGGAAAAATTGGACAATTTTTTTGACGATTTTGTCGAGTCTAAGACTCTTAATATTTATTGTATTAGAGCAAACCATGTTTGTATGAGTCGTCAAATCAGCAAAGACAGATTATTGCGGAAATGTTTGTGTTTACCATTTAAAAATGACCATATAGTTATCTCATTATTGAATGATGTTAAATTTTAATGTTATACTTGTAATTAAATAAATTAGTTTATAGCCATGAATTGTGTACTTTCTTCTAAATTTTGGAACCATTTAATTCTCAGAACTATATTGATCTGATATAACTGTTATAAATATTTTTGTTATACAGTTTTTAAGTATACAGTTTTTGCATAAGAAAAGTTAGTAATTTTTTTTGTCTTGTTGTGCCTATGAATTGTGTTCCCTGTAGAAAATTCAACTTTATTTTATTTCAGATTGTTCAGCACAATTGTTATTGAAGAAGATGGAGCAGATACAAAAACTGCTGTGCCTTCTCATTGGGTTGACCCATGTAAAAGTATTGTGTTTTATCCAACACGAGGACGGAAATCTGTTGCTGTTTATCTATCTGAATGAGCAGAACATGAGGTAGGCTGGCAAGAGTTTAAACTGATAGAATATATTCTTGAAGCTGGCAGCTATGAAACTTGCCACGCAATGTTAATGTTTCAAACAGAAGATGAGGATGATGATGTACCTAGTAAGTTGTTAATGGTTTAATCAATAGTACAGTCTAGAACTGACATATTGATATATATATATATATATATATATATATATATATATATATATATATATATATATATAATATATATATATATATATATATATATATATATATATATATATATATATATATATATATATATATATTTACAGTGAATGTAGGTTAATAATTTTTAATTTATTAGTTTCGAAAAAGTTTGAAATAATTGTTAAAGAAAGAGTTGCTAGTCCAAAACTTAAGATTGGTGGAATAAAAACAAAATTTCAATATTTAGACGAACATGATGACGTTCCTAGTAAGTTGTTTATAATTAACTGTGTCTATAATAATATAATTAATTTAATACAGCATATTTATATATACATAGTCATCTAGGTTAATAAATTTTCTTTTATTAGTTTCGAAAAAGTTTGAAATTATCGATAAAGAAAGACTGGCTAGTCCAAAACATAAGCTTGGGGGAATCAAAACAGAATTTCAATATTTAGACGAACATGATGACGTTCATAGTAAGTTGTTTATAATTAACTTTGTCTATGATATAATTAATGTAATACAGCCAAGAAATATATATATATATATATATATATATATATATATATATATATATTAATATATATATATATATATATATATATATATATATATATATATATATATATATATATATTCACTCAATCAATCAATCAATCAATATATTTTTCTGAAATATTTGGTATTACATTTCAAGGATGCTTACAAATAGTATAAACTACTAATATTAAGTAAACACCTAATAACAATGATTAAAATAGTTATAGTAATAATAATAACAAAAATATTTATAATAAAATAATTATAAATAATAATAATAATAATAACAATAATAATAATAATAATAAATAATAATAAATAATAATAATTTATTATAAATAATAATAATAAATAATAATAATAATATTATTACCATGTTACTTTAAAAATATTAATATTAATAATATAGTAATTAATATAAGTAATATAGCAATTTAAATAAATCGGTATAATTTTCTATACAACAATCGCTTATACATACAAAGTTACAGTTACAAACAGTAATAAACTGACTAAACGTAACAACTAACGATGACATAAAAACAACTATTGTTAAAAAAACTATAATGATTTAGTGAATATATTAATATTAGCTCTTATAATATCATAACCAAAATATATTGCAAATAATAAATAAGTAAAAATGTAACCAGAAACTAATTAAATAAAATGTAAACAGAAAAACACTTAAAATATCAAAACAAAACAAAAGATACAAACATTACGAACAAAACAGAAAATTACGTTAAATATTTTTGACAACAAAAAAAAATAAA
>NC_061157.1:4371286-4388786 GCF_022113875.1 Hydra vulgaris | reverse complement strand
TTTTTAATTGTTTAATTGAAATTAGTTTTGATTTTCTAAAACGTGCCCTATAATTGACAGACATATTTGACACAAATATATTATCTTTAAAAGTCGTTGTTGGTGACAAAATTTGGTACGATGCAAGCAGCATCGAATGTGCCATTGGCGACATATTGAAACGAGCCAAAAAATAATGTATTTCCTAGATTGTATTTATTATATAGGTTTAAAAATATTACTATTTTTATTTTTTGTAATGATTTGTGTCTTGAATCATTAAACAGGCGTGGATTCAATTTAGGCCCGTTGGGAAAAAAACTTCATTTCTTATACCAAAAGACCCCGTTTTTTATAGTTGTTAGAAATGGAGTCGGTATGAGAATTAGCTGAATAAAATACAACGTTGAATTCAACGTTTAATTTAATTCAGCTTAACCATTCATTATTAAACGGAAAAAATAACCTTTGGACGTCTACCGTGGACTTTTGAAGAAACCGTTTTGGACGTCCTTGAACGTACTTTAAACGTCCGATATAGACGGACGAAAGTAGTTTCATTTGGTACGTCCAAAGGACGTCCGAGGACGTAAATTATGGACGTCCGAACGGACCGATATTGACGTCCTTGGACGTACTATGGATGCCCGCGTGCCTACTGGGATACATACATACATACATACATACATTCATATTATATATATATATATATATATATACATATATATATATATATATATATATATATATATATATATATATATATATATATATATATATATATATGTAGTATATATAAAATACTAAAATAATAATATAAAGAAAGCATTCCCTATACAAAATATCCTAAAAATTGTATACTTACCTTTATATATATATATATATATATATATATATATATATATATATATATATATATATATATATATATATATATATATATATATATATATATATAAATTGAAGTTAAACTATATTTAATTAAGAAAATCGAAAATCTTAAATGTTTTAATGGGGAGGAGCTGTTAGTAAAAAGAAAGCCTGTTTTTTAACAAAACTAATTTATCGTAAAATGCTTAGATTGTTAACAAAAAAGAACAGAGCATAACAGCTTTTAAACACATTTTTCAAAAATATTTTTTCAACACATTTTAGGAATACACTAATTACAAACAGATTTAATTAATGTGTTTCATCATGACAATACAATGGCAAGGACAACATTTTCGCTCTCAACAAAGCCAAGTCACATTATAGCGAAGTACACCACTTGGCTAGAAAGATCAACAATCTTGCTTTAAACTAAGTCAAGTCACAACAATTTGAAACCACGCAAACAACATAATAACCACTTACAAACTGTAATATTTGTTTAATAACATACCTCATAATAAATGTTTAACAACTTGCAAAAACAAACGATCTGGTTTTTTATATAAAAGCTAACAAATTTTTTTTTAACTGTAAACAAATGACATTATATTACAAACATAGAAACACATATATAAAAAAGATATTTACACATCTACAAAATATAAACCCATATAACCTTAACACATATAAGCACATAATAAATAACACACAAATATAAATAAATATATAAATTTAGAATATATGAATTAGAAACTTTACAAATACAACCTTATTTTTGTAACATTTGTTTAATGACATAGATCGTAATAAATGTTTAACAACTTGCAATAACAAACAATTAAACGATCTGGTTTTTTATGTAAAAGCTAACGGATTTTTTTTAAACTGTAAACAAATGACATTATATCACAAACATGGAAACACTCATATATAAAAGATATTTACACACTTACAAAATATAAACCCATAATAAATAACACACAAATATAAATATATAATATATAAATTAGAAACTTTACAAATACAACCTTATTTTTGTAATATTATTTTTTTTATTTAATATTATTTATGTAATATTATTTATTGTAATAATATTTGTTTAGTGACATACATCGTAATTAATGTTTAACAATTTGCAATAACAAACAATTAAACGATCTGGTTTTTCATGTAAAAGCTAACGGATTTTTTTTTAACTGTAAACAAATGACATTATTTCACAAACATATAAACACTCATATATAAAAGATATTTACACACTTACAAAATATAAACCCATATAACCTTAACACATATAAACACATATTAAATAGCAGACAAATATAAATATATAAATTTAGAATATATAAATTAGAAACTTTACAAATACAACCTTATTTTTGTGATATTTGTTTAATGACATACGTCGTAATAAGTTAAACAACTTGCAATAACAAACAATTAAACGATCTGGTTTTTTATGTAAAAGCTGTATCTTTTTTTAATTTTTCCAAAAAACACTCTCTAAATTGCAAACTTCACCCAAACTATGCAATTTTGTAAAAAATTGCTGGGGTAAATTAAACTTATTTCGTTATACTTTTTTATCGACTCTAGTACACATTTATTGCTTTTATTTAAATGTTTAGTGAGCTTAATAGCTACCTTCTGACCATCTAAACGAAAAGTTGATATAATACCTTTTCAAATCTAAAATTAAAAAAATCTAACTTGATCTACCTATTTAATCTAAAAGTTATTAACTTTATTACATATACGTTTCTGTGCTTACTGGAGTATTTTTTTTTTAAATTACTGAGAAACAACTTTACCAATTACTGAGAAACAACTTCACGCAACTTCGTGTGGTTTATCAACAAAGTTTATTTAAATTATTGAGAAGCTGTTTATATTTTGGTAAATTATGTAAGTTCTTAGTTATTGTTTTTTCTTTTTTTGTTTTGGTATTTTATTTCAACTGAATTAGGTGATCTATAATCTATATGCATAATAATAATGACTATAATCTTTTTTTACTTATTTATTCGCATCTACTAAAATCTTTTATTTTTTATTTACTTTTATTCCTCAATTATATAAATATTGGTTCAAAAATTTTTGAAAAGCCACCTCTGAAATATATGTTAAATACAAAAAAAGTTTTAACCAGTACAAACTGGTACTAGAAATTTATTTAATGACTCAGTGTAGTTGAGGCGATTTATAGATTATTTGAACTCTTTCATTTCTCAGTGGATACTTGACTTAAAAAAGACGTCTATAATTAGAACATTAAATTTTTTTTTTGCTTTAAGTTTTTAAAATGTTTGAAGAAAGATTAAATGAATGAGAATAAATGTTTAAAGAATCTTTGAATGAAAAAGAATGGCTTTTAAAAATAATTTCAAAACTTATTACTCCTTTAGTGAATCTAAATTTCAAAACATCAAAACTCAAAACTTTCAAAACATCAAAAGTTCAAAACAAAAGTTTGAGAACTTATTACTTTTTTACTTTTGTGAATCTATTACTCCTTTTGTGAATCTAGAGAATATTATTTTTGAGTCTTTAGATCAACTCTGCTCAACAGCAATAACTTAATTTTAATTAAAAAGTTTTGAAAATGTGCCTTCAACTACTATAAATCCTAGCTAAAGAAAGAGTTTACAATTACGAAAAATTGCCAAAAAGGGAACAAAACAGATCGTATTATGAAACTATGATGTTGATTAAGGTCATTCTACGTCTTTCTTTTCCGTAAGGGAGTTTGCACAACTACATGATAGTTAATCATACTAGAATATAATCACGGCATTAAATATAAAAACTAAGAGCTAAATAAACTAGGAAAACAAGGAGCAAAAATATATTTTAGTGCGCACTCCTTTGTTAAAATAGTACATTTGGTAACACTAAGTTCATTTCACCTAAACTACGTATTTATAATCTTATAATTTGGACGAGCAATCGTAATTTAAGAAAATAATTAAAAAAAAAAAAAGAGGAATCTTTAGTGCGTTTTATTTACTGATACAAACAATTTTATTTTCAGTTACAAGATAAATTTAATTTTTTTCGGTTATAATAACATTTTATGACTATGAATGAAAAAATAATTGTTGGTATTCTCGGTTGCAAAGATAGCATTCAACCGCTTGCGACCAAAATTATTTTGTAATTAAATACATCTGGTTGTATTGCTGAGGCTTTGTAAATGTAACTTTACTTTACTATGGGATTTATTTATAATTATTATTAATTATTAAATTACACTTGCAATAAAAGTATAATATTAATCTTATGAAGTCTGAACCATCTATTGAGGCATTTCTTTATGTTTTTTTTTAGTGTTTTAAGAAGTTATTTTAATTGATTAAAAAATCAATTTTAATTGGCTGAAATTGAAAAAGCAAAAACAACGATTTAGCATGCCATTTAGTTAAGGTTGATCATAAGTTACTTACACCACTTTTTCTTCAAAGATATAGCTAAAATAAATACGCTATGCGAAAAAAAAACACATTTTATAAATTTGTCGGTTACACCACTTTCTCATGGGCTCATATATATATATATATATATATATATATATATATATATATATATATATATATATATATATATATATATATATATATATATATATATATATATATATATATATATATATATATATATATATATATATATATATATATATTCAATGGCGACGTAATAATGTGGTATTTTTCTGTCAAGCATAAATTGCAAAATTTACCACCAGGTTTGAATCGCTCCGCTTGATCGAGGGTATTACATTTTAATATAGGTTCTATACCTTTATTTTTGCATTCCCACACAAATTTCGAAAGTTCAGTGGAGTTGGCCTTACTTTCATAAACAAAGGAAATTTTATGTTTATACGACCTGTCGAAAACAATGCGGTTAAATGTGATATATATATATATATATATATATATATATATATATATATATATATATATATATATATATTCTATTATATATATATATATATATATATATATATATATATATATATATATATATATATATATATGTATATATATATATATATATATTCTATTTATCACATTTAACCGCATTGTTTTCGACAGGTCGTAAAAACATAAAATTTCCTTTGTTTATGAAAGTAAGGCCAACTCCACTGAACTTTCGAAATTTGTGTGGGAATGCAAAAATAAAGGTATAGAACCTATATTAAAATGTAATACCCTCGATCAAGCGGAGCGATTCAAACCTGGTGGTAAATTTTGCAATTTATGCTTGACAGAAAAATACCACATTATTACGTCGCCATTGAATTTGCTTAACAAACGAACCGAGCTTGCGTCAAAATGCCGCCATGAAAATAAATTTATAATAAAAAACTTTAATGTCATCAAAGCGGACACTCCACAGCATTTTTTCTATATAATTTTTGTCGTTACTTTTTATTTGTTGTTACATCTGATGGTCGCTATTGCGTGAAACTTTTAGTTATGTAATTGAAATATATCTTAATAATTATTTAGTTTTCACTATATAAATATATATATATATATATATATATATATATATATATATATATATATATATATATATATATATATATATATACATTTATTTTTTTTTTTATCATGAGGTTGTAAATTAAAATCTCCAATAATTATATAATCATTATATGATTGTAAGTGAAAATCAAGAATCCCTCTAAGGTTGACGAAGAATTAGCCATTTTTCTGATTATGAGGCTTATAAACAGCTATGATTAGCCATTTCCGCATTCTTAGTTTAATTTCAAGAGGTAAAATTTGAATATCAGTGGGTAAGACTACGCAATTTAATCTTTTTGAGGTAATGTTATCATTAATATACACAAGAAGTCCTCCACTTTGATGGGATATATCGATGCGATAGGGAGTTTTGTAACCTGTGTATAAAAACTGGCTATTAGGGAAAGAGTCATCTATATTAGTTTCACCCATAATAAGCATATCACCAGATTTATTAATAAAACTAGTTATATCTGTGAACTTATTACGGATAGAATTAATATTGATGAAAGCTAGACTAACATTGTGAGGATATTTAGCCCTTAGTTTATGTAAATCAGACCTATGACTATTTTCTTCATTGGGGATTAAAGTAAGGTTGTTTTGAGATCATAAATTAAGGGTGCGGGTCAAATTCAAATAGACTTCAAATAAGTAATAAAACTCATAGCTAACCTTCCCGTACCTCGGGTGTTTAGATGGAGACCCTGTTGTCCAAGATGTTCTTTAGAGATGTTAGAATTATCAATAATATTAAAACCTGATTCTTTAAACTTATTTGTTAAATGTTTAGAAGTCAACTGGGCTTTGGCGTTACCAAAACGATAACTCGGCGAAGACAAAATGACCGAACAGGATGGATTCAAACTTGATATACGTTTAACAAGGTCTTTAAGTTTTCTCATAATAGTTTCCTATGAATCATCGACACAATTGTTTGTTCCTATATGAAGGATTAGCTTAGATGGCTCTTTCTTCAAAAATGGAATTAAATTATAGTGCATATCTTCAATAGTTGCTCCTTTGAATGTTTGTACTTTAACTTTTTCATGACTTGCGAATTTTTTTTTCATTTATTTCTATAAGAATTGAATCACCACATATTAAAACAGTACCAGATGGCCATTTATTACTATTTATCTCTTTAGTAATCTCACTCAAATTTTCTTTTCTGGATTTTGTTGTACCGGTTTTTTCAAATAATTTGGGTTTATTTGAAATTACAATAGATTTACTTCTTTTGTTACCCATTTTTTGGTACTTTAAAAACTTTTTTTTATGTTTCAGCCTGATATAATGAAGTATTAGTGGGATTGATGTAATCAGAGTTTAATGTTTTTTTATATAAATAATATCTTGATTTTTGTTGGTTGCGAATATCCGTTAATTGATTGTTTAAACGATCTTTTACATAAATACATTAGTTAAGTATTTCATCTTTTTTAAAGCTTTTGATGATTTTTTTTTACGTCAACTTCGATTGAAACTTTTGAAATTTATTGGTATACATTATAATTATTATCAAAAACGTGATTTAAAGTTATACATTATAATTATTATCAAAAACGTGATTTAGAGTTTACGACAATTTTCGGTTAGTCATGCTTGATTTATCCTGGTTAATTAAACTTGAAATAATTTTCCTCCTTTAGGATGGAGAAACTAATTTCCCTATTTTTAAACTTAATTTCTATACATTTAAATTTTTCATAAAAGGACTTATACACGTCTGAAATAGTCATATCAGTTGTTTCATAGAAAGTGCCGTTTTTAATTTTCTTTCCCTTCCTTAATTGAGCAGCTTTGAATGTTTTTAGAAACAAAAAAAATAAGATAGTTATTTACATTTTCTTTATCAAAGTGATTTTCGGGATGTTTTACTACTTCGTTAAAGATGCTTTTAGTATCGGCTCCATTTTTACGTTTATGAACATTTTTAATAGCATTAATGGATATGGTTTTATGTTCCGTAGATAACTTTCTGCGAACTCTTAAAGAAATTTATCAAAATCATTTAGACAACTATTTGAATCATTTAAAGAGTTAAAAAAATTATTCGTTTCCATTAACACATCTGCCATCTTAAAGGTCAAGCAAAAATCTTTGAATCTATATACATACGGTTGACAGAACAGTTAAAAAGTCAAAGGTTGTCAGGAAAACATGAAGATAGGACAAAGTTCCAAAGAGTTAAAGTGCTAGGAAATAAGCTAGACAAATTGAAGTTTATATATATATATATATATATATATATATATATATATATATATATATATATGTATATATATATATATATATATATATATATATATATATATATATATATATATATATATATATATATATGTATATATATATATGATACATTTAAATATACATATAAACAACCCTGGGAAATTGTAAAAACAAGGTCGGCAAATTATTGCCGAACTCAATTTTTTTATAAACGGCATCAGGTAGGCAAAAATTATTTATTACAATGATCTGACTTTATGTATATATATATATATATATATATATATATATATATATATATATATTATATATATATATATATATATATATATATCGTATACCAAGCCACTGTAGGTTCTAGTGATCCTCAATGTAAAGATAAAGTTTATTTCGGTATAAGTGAAACCACATTTAAATTAAGATATGCCAACCATCTTAAATCTTTCAATGCACCCAAATATAAAAATGACACTGAACTTTCCAAAGAAATATGGGAGCTAAAATCGAAACATATAAATCCTGTGTTTACATGGAAGATAATAGCACAATGTAAGCCCTTCAATCAAGCATCAAAAGTTTGTAATCTTTGTCTCCGCGATAAGTTTCACATATTATCATATAAAGGAGAAATCTTACCTAATAAAAGATATGAAATAATATCAAAGTGCCAACATTCATAAAAATTTTTACTATCCTTATTTGATACCGGGGACTAAAACCTTTGACGCCTTTTTGATTAGTTTTGTTTTGTTTAGTAACGTCAGAACTTGTTCCACCATATTTTTAATTTGTAATTTTTAAACGGTTTTTAAGTGACGAAATACACAAAGGCTGATGAATGCCGAAAGGCATGAAACTCAGAGTTCCATCAAAAGTTGTTTTTATTCATTTAATATAAATAAACATATATATATATATATATATATATATATATATATATATATATATATATATATATATATATATATATATATATATTATATATATGTAAATATACATACATTTTACTATAAAATATATGTTTATACCTTTCACATATAAAATTATAGATTAAATATAATATTATATGAGCAATTTATACACATATAATATATAATAAAAAGTATTTATATTTAAATATATTATATTATATATACACATGTATTTATATATATGTACGCGTGAGTACACATGCATATATATACACATGTAAATATATATGTATATATATATATATATATATATATATATATATATATATATATATATATATATATATATATGTATATATATATATATATATATATATATATATATATATATATATATATATATATATATATATATAAATGTATACCTCAACTTTTTTTGAGAAAAGCTTTAGGTTGGCAAAAATTATGATACAAAGGTCTGACTAAATGTTATATTTTAGAAAAATAAACAGAATTAATTGAAGATAGTAATAATGTTATGTTGAATTTTAATAAGTGTTTTAACGAAGGATAAATTTTGTGATATTGGCAATGAAAGCATTTCTAGTAATGTTAGGGAGATTTATTTTTATTGAAAGTGGCAGAGAGTTTTAAGAGTGAATTGATTGGTATTCAAAAGATTAAATACCATATTTGCTAGTTTTTTTTTAAGGAAGAGCTACATTATAACAAGATATCAATCTAAGATTGTAAATATGAATATCACTTGTGAATTTCAAATAAATATTGAAAGCAATAGGCATGGTACTATAAATGATATCCCCCACAAAAACACAGTTTAATAAGTAGATAAGATCATCGAACTTTAAAATATTTGATAAATTATACAATTGCTTTGAAATATTAGATAAATTATAAACTTGAAAATATTTGATAAATTAAAATATTTGATAAATTAACTAAATTATATTTGATAAATTAATTAAATTCATAAACGAACTTTAAAATATTTGATAAAGTATACAATAAGTCTGGATTAAAATTGTTTGGCAGGAAATGAACTATTTGTTTAAATTTATTTTAAAGTTTAATAAAGATTTTTAATTTAAGAAGACGAACTTTGTGGGAATTAAATATAGCATGCCAAATACTTACTAATAAACAGTACTAAGCATAAAAAGTAAAGGGTATTTTTTAAACCGTACTAACAAATACCACACAATTCTGTTAATGTTTCAGTATTTTTTAAACCGTACTAACTTTAATAACTTTTTTTTGTGTTTGCCAACAACATTAATAGTAGTTTTTTTTTTAGCTCTGAAGCTATGCACACTTTTAGACGCCATTTAAATAACATTCAACGAAATATTAGAATTAATTTGGTCTATAATACATAACTTGATGACATCGAAAAAAGTTACTACACGTGTGGAGGTGTTGCGAATACATATCTGATGAGATCGGAAAACATAGAGAAATTATAATTTGATGAGATCGACAAATTTTACTTAGGATCGGGTGAAACGAAACAGGATATTTTATATTTTTATCCGGCTAGCCAGCCTCATTCTTTATAAGCGAGCCACAGCTAGTTTTGTGTTTACTTTATGCAGCTAGCTGGCTGTCCAGCCACTTACTAGCGAGCAAGTCATGTTTTATAATCACCAAAGGCTAGCAAATATATATATATATATATATATATATATATATATATAGATATATTTACAGGGGCTATCATATAGCACCAACCGTAACTTGGCGCAAATTCCCAGATTGCACAATTCAAAATCGAAATTTTCCATAAAAAAAATAAGATGTTTTTATTAACTAAAAACATCTTATTTTTTTTATGGAAAATTATATATATTATTTTTGAAAAAATTGTATATTTTTAGCAAAATATCTATACGGCGAATGCCGGTCCGGGGATGTCACTTAATTTTTTTTCTAGAATAGCCCATATATATATATATATATATATATATATATATATATATATATATATAAACATATAAATTCATCTATAAATATATATATTTATATAGATGAAGTGCAAGAAACTGTCAGCAATAGTGATGATGAAAATGAGATTTTTGTAGAGGCCTCGTGTGATATTCTTTACATTTTTTGATATTTTTTCTTTGTCGTACAAACAAATGTGGACTAACAGTTGGTACTTGTGTTTGTAAAGGAGAGTCGTCATTAAATATTCAAAATGTTCTAAGTAAATTAAAAAAGTGGAATCCCAAATGGAATCCTGCTACTTTATGGTAGACTTATGTCCAGAAGAAATTAATTCTATTGAATTTTTACATACAGGTTTGTTATGCTTTAACTGCAACTGATTATATTATACAAATGTACAAATGGTATGAAAATATTTTTATCTTTATGTCAGCATCATTATCTTAATAAATTTGAACTGCGTTTTTTAGAGTTCTCATATGCAAAGTGCTGTGCAAGTTAAGAAAGATTGCTAGGGTTTAATATTATGAAGATCTAAATAAAGCATTGGAAAAGTTAAAAGCTAGAAATCATTATCTAAATCCGATTCACAAAATATATTTGATTGGGTAGAGAAATAGTGGTTGCCACAAATTAAGGTTTTAATTTTGTTTGAATTTAAGTATAACCCATTCAGCTTTTGTTAAAGTATGTAACTTTTTTAAACATATGCAACTATTCCAAAACATTAGATTTCCTGAATATGTAGTAGCAATACAAATATGCATTTTTTTATTAAAATTTTTTGTTCCTAACTAGTTATTGTTATTACATATCATGATTTTCAATTTTTTTTTTCATTTATAATTTTACTTCGCCCTTGTATAAATATACTTACCCTACTAACTTTACATCTACTAATAGAGATAGGCATATGTCTAGCATATACTTTTTATAAAGATAAATCAGTTGTAGGTAATAATAAAAGGGATTGAAAAGCAAGATAAGATATTTATTTTATAAGTTGAATTACAATCTATAAACTATAAAACATTTAATGAGATTTACATGTTTTATTAGAAATGGGCGTATTTTTACGGTAAAGATAGATTTATGGTAAGTATCAATACGAACAATGGGAAAGAACAGCAAAATGACACGTTTAAACATACTTACTTAGCACCAAAACTTATTCTCATCTCCAATGCTAACGGTTCTTACCAAAGAACATTTTACAAACTTATATAATAGGAACTTTTTGAATATTATTTTTATTTTAATGAATGAACTATTTTTGGAGTATGTTAATATTATCAAATATTTGTAAGTTTTAAAATTACTAGTTCACTGAAACATATTTTTTATAAGGCATGCAATAATCAAGAGAATCAGAGTTATATATGCATACTTTAAATTCAATATATAATAGTAATCTATAATATTGATATAGCAATTGATGTTGCGACATTAGTAATACGAAGAGTTATATGGGCAAAAATTTCAAATTTTCTCTATCTAGATACTGTGAAATTAATAAACGATCTGGTGGAAACTAACGTCAGTATAGCTCTTATGTACTACCTTTCCTGCATCAGAAACATCACGGCAATTTGTAGAACATTGCTTGCAAAAAATGTCTCTATTACAACATATCGACTTGTCTAATGTTTTAGTCGGAGAACCAGGGATGTTTACGGGTGCGTCTTTTACAAACTCAGGTGAATTTTATCATTTATACTTTGGTGATTCTGTTACTATGCGCAACTGCACTAGCGAAGATTGGAAAAAAACTGGATATATTTTCAAGCATATTTTTTCCATATTTAAAAAGTATCCATCGTGGAATTGATACGCTTTATCAAAATTGTATATAAACTCGCTGTTTTTTAACTCGGATGAAAAATTGCATTTACTAAGAAAGCCGCATCTGCTAAACTTAATCAGCAACTTATAATAGATAAAGAAATAGAAAATAAAGAAGTAATTTCTAGCGAGATAAAATTTGAGGATTTTCTAAAACAAAAAACACGGTTTAACAGTAAGAGAGCGTTTAGATATCCTTAAAATCAATTAACTAATAACTCATTGATAATGAGGAGTATCAGATGAAGGTATAGATATTTTAAAACCTATCTGAAAAATGTATTTCAAAGAAACAAAGTATTCATTTAAAACCAGTTCATAAAAAAAATAAGTAAATTTTCAAAAACTAAATATTCCCATACGAAAAAAACGTAAATATTTTATAGGGAGGCATGGGGGAGGTACCGAAAAAACTAAGATCGTTAGGAAATTTTAAATTAAATACCAATAAAAAACAACAATTACCCTTCGAATCAGTACAAGTGGAAACATGTGAAAATGTTGAAACAGAGAAAAAAGAATATAGTATTCAATGGAGTACATTTATCAACAATGACTACATGTTAAGTTTACCACATGAGATAAATACAAAAACAGTAAAAGAAGAACAAATTATAGAATAGACACTGACAGCCGCTCAAAGTTGCCTCAAGCTGAAATAGATGTTATTATAAACAACGAAATGTTAACATACTTAAGTATAAATGCTGCGCAATCAATTCTCCAAAATCGTTTTCTTCTTAAATCTGGATTCAAAGATTATAATCTTAGGGGAAAAATATTTGTTTACGGAGGAAAAGAGTAATTTCAAATATTAATTGTCCAGTGGACACTAACTGCAATGATAGCCTTATTAAAGAACAAATAAAAGATCGTGTAAAGCAAATATGCAACATTTATAAAACAAAAAACAAATTATTAACGGCTTATGCATGCCTATGTCAACAACATCAAAATGGGGTAGATTGTGGTGTTTTTCTAATAGCCAATACACTTAACATCCGAATGAAAATTGATGTAAGAACATTGTCCTTAGACAGCAAGAAGATAAGAAACTAGTTTATTGAATCTATCAAAAACAGAAATTTTGCAGCTTTTCCACTTAGTCAATTAGTAGTACCTTTAAATAAAGAAAAATTATTCACATTAGAAATTTCCTGTTCGTGTCAATCTCATTGGTTATGAACTTTGTGGGAATTAAATATAGCATGCCGAATACTTTCTAATAAACAGCACTAAACATAAAATGTAAAGGGTTATAATTTGTATAAATACCACACAATTCCGTTAAGGTTTCAGTATTTTTTGAACTATATCAACTTTTAGTAACTTTTCTTTTGTATTTGCCAACAACATTAATTGTAGTTTTCAACAAATAGAGCTAGAAAATTTTGTACTCAGCGACACATATGAACTTGTTCATGCCTATGACATTTACACTGGAAAAATGATCCTGTTCCGGGTGAAGTAGAGATTGGTGCTAGTGGCAACATTCTGCTGAAACTAGCACAGGTCATATCGAGAGCAGTAACCCAGTGGGTACGCAACGCTTTATGCACGTTTAATGCACGTTTTTTTTGGTTTATCCGTCCATAGGTTATGTGAGACGTTTTAAATGGACGTTGTTTTTGAAGCAAAAAAAAACCTGTTAGTTTAATTTGTTTCCGTATATTTTCTAATTTTTCAGAAACACATATAAACATACTTTTTAAAAACTAGAAAATATACGAAGACAAAAAAATATACAAGTTTTTTTCACGTCTTTAAAACGCTTGAAAACGGACGTATATTAACTATCGTTTTATTTACGTTCAAAAAACGTCACATAAATACGACCACTGCGTATCCTTGGAAATAATCAGAAATAAGTCTCACTTTGATTATACAGAGGTTGTAAGAATAAAAAATGAATGAATATATAACTACCAGAAAAAGATCAATTCCTAATACAAGGTATGCAAATTTAAATTAAACAGGTATGTTTAATTTATATACATAAAAAGTTAAGCTAAGAGTATTTTATTGTTTACAATATTACAGTAACAGCTGGCTATAACATCAAAAATTAACTTTTGGTAATTTTTGTAAATATATATATAAAATATATATATATATATCTCACTTTAGCTTACTATATATTTATCTGTTATTAACATATTACCACATAGACGAAGCTAATAATTGCTTTAAATTATTTGTTTTGGGTATATTTTTGTTTAATTAGACCTATCTAGATAACGATTTTGTCAAACCAGGTTTTGCTGGTTAAGTTTGAATAATTACTTTTTGTTGAGTAGAATGACCAACTATTAAACAATTTCCAACAAAAATTTATAAAAAGAAAGAAGGTATTTAAAATAACTATAACCTTTTTAGTTCCCTTTCTTCTTGGAGTGCACGTAGAAGGGCTGTTTTACAAATGTCTGATATACCAGTTTCAAATTTTTCAGTGAATTCAGAGCTCCTAGCTGAAGCTGAGACTGAACACAGTTCTACATCTCCAGAAAATATAAATCATATTTGGGATAATCCAGTTGATTATGACTTACCATCAGAGAATGAATGTTTGGAGTTACCAAATTTACATGAAGATTTTTCTGAAAAATGCAGTTATGATGAGGTTTTATGTTTAAAACTACGCAGTTGGGCAATTAAAAATGGCTGCACACGACAATGTATAAACGAAGTCCTAAATATATTTTTAGAATCTTCTTTTAATGTCCCAAAAGACTCTAGGACATTTTTCAAAACTAAGCGAAACATAAATATCACTAAGCTAGATAATGAAGATTTCATCTATTTGGGTTTAAAGGCAGAAGTTACAAAACAAATTATTCTTCACTGTATTGCAGAAACTTTTTTGTATTTAAAATTCAATATTAATGGAATGCCATTATTCAAATCAAGTTGTACTCAGCTGTGGCCTATTCTTGCCTCTATTATGAACTTTGAACCGTTTGTTGTGGGACTTTATTGTGGTAATACCAAACCATCATTTGATACATATTTAAGAGACTTTGTTAATGAGTTGAAAGAATTGCAAGAGAAATTTATCAATGCTAACGCAATTAATTACGAAATTTATCAATGCTAACGGAATTAATTATGCTTTCATTTGTGATGCTCCTGCTAGGGTTTTGCTGTAAGGAATTGTTACTCATTATGGGTTGCATTCTTGAAAAAGATGTACCATTGTGGGTAAAAGTATCACTAACCGAGTAGTCTTTACATATCGAGAAGAGGGTGTGAGTTTGAGGACAAGTGAAAAATTTAGCAATGATGATTATAAGAAAAATGATGAAAATGGAAGATCTCATCAACTCATCAATCTCATCAATTATTCTATTCTGAGAGAACTTGATACAATAAACTTTATCAATATGTTTCCATTAGATTACATGCATCTAGTGTGCTTAGGGTGTATGAGAAGATGGTTATATTTTCTGAAAGGTGTTATTAAAGGTACCAACACTGGAAAAATATCCAGTAATATGATAAGTCAAATTAGTTTCAAACTTGTGGATTTGAATGGAAAGCTACCAAGTGATTTTGTAAGACAACCCAGAACGTTAAGTGAGCTTGACCGGTGGAAAGCAACTGAACTGCGCACATATTACTTTATACTGGCATAGTTGCTTTGAAAGGAATTGTAGACACAGTTGTTTACAAGCACTTCAATAGCTTTTCTGTTGCAAAAAGGCTTTCGTGCCAAAGTAATGCTCATGTTCGTAATTTGAATCTTTAAAGTGGTCGTCAACTTTTAAATTACTTTGTAGTAAATTCGCAGGAGATTTTCGGAGAGTAATTTTGTGTGTAAAATGTTCATAGTCTCTTGCATTCATGTGACGATGTTTTGTTATATGTTTCGCTTGACATTATATCATCTTTTAAGTTTGAGAACTACCTCCAAAAGTTAAAGAAATTAGTACGTAGCAAACACAATCCATTGGTTCAAATTTCAAAGAGATTAGATGAAATGGATGATGTAGTTCCATTACAGAAGTTGACTAGTAAAATAAATACATCTAAAAAAGATAATTGCTTCTTAACTGAAGACACTGTAGTTTTCTTAATAAAACAAATGGATGAAGATCAGTTTCAGTGCCTATCGTACCATAAACAATGTTTGTGAAATTACTTTACTCATTTTCTCCTATCAAAAGCTATTGGAATATACTTTCTTAGAAATAGCGTTCAACCTGTTGTTTGCCTTAAACATAGAGACGATCTTTTACGGAAATGTTATAGTATGAAAGTTGAAGATGGGTTTGTTATTTCTTCATTGGTACATGAGTTGGTTTATTAGACGTGAAAATATTTGTAGTATTATTAGATTTAGCACAGAAAATATGTTTTAATTTTACTTTTAAGTATGATTGAACAAATCATACCAGACTCGATAAAATTGGTATTGTTTATCTTTTTTTAAGTTTTATCTTTTTTTAAAGTTGCTATTGTTTATCTCTTTTTAAAGTTGCTATTGTTTATCTTTTTTAAAAGTTGCTACCCACATTCATACCAGTGTTTAGTGATTTTATGTACCTGTTTGTTAAAACATAAAATATATTTTGTTTATCTTTTTAGTCCCATAAGAAGACTGTATTCTGTTGAGACCGTAAATGAAGAAGGTTTGACAAAAAAATGCATGGTTCCCTTGCATAAGTTGATGGAAAACAAAAGATAGTCTACTGGACTCCAAAAGGGGAGAAGCCTATACATTATTATACAAGTAAATAGGCAACACCAGATATGAGTTGGCAGGAGTTTGATCTGCTAAAAATATGCCTTGAAAAAGGAACAAAAGATATGTGTAGTGATTGTATGAATATTGATTCTGAATATTTATGTAGTGATGTTCCAGAAAGCAAGTTTTTTTCCATACTTACTTCTAGTTTTGAATTTAATTTTCTTCCTGGTAAGACTTTTTAGTTTATGCAAAGTTTCCTGACTTAATTAAGTCTTTTCAAAAAGTATTTAATATAAAAAATATTGAAAAAAACAAATAGGCTTCTGGTAAGAAGATTGATTTTAAAAAAGAAGTAAAAATATAATTTCACTTCAATAATAACATTTTTTGCAGTTGACACTGTCGGTTAATAAGGTAAAGGTAAAAATATATATAACTGTGTTCCACTTTATTTGTTATTTTTTTACTTTATGGCT